>OY755039.1:67930872-68027731 GCA_963576565.1 Aspidapion aeneum | reverse complement strand
GTCTGTATGTCTGTCTGTATGTCTGTCTGTATGTCTGTCTGTATGTCTGTCTGTATGTCTGTCTGTATGTCTGTCTGTATGTCTGTCTGTATGTCTGTCTGTATGTCTGTCTGTATGTCTGTCTGTATGTCTGTCTGTCTGTATGTCTGTCTGTATGTCTGTCTGTATGTCTGTCTGTATGTCTGTCTGTATGTCTGTCTGTATGTCTGTCTGTATGTCTGTCTGTCTGTCTGTATGTCTGTCTGTATGTCTGTCTGTATGTCTGTCTGTATGTCTGTCTGTATGTCTGTCTGTATGTCTGTCTGTATGTCTGTCTGTATGTCTGTCTGTATGTCTGTCTGTATGTCTCTCTGTATGTCTCTCTGTATGTCTGTCTGTATGTCTGTCTGTATGTCTGTTTGTGTGTCTGTCTGTATGTCTGTCTGTATGTCTGTCTGTCTGTATGTCTGTCTGTATGTCTGTCTGTATGTCTGTCTGTATGTCTGTCTGTATGTCTGTCTGTATGTCTGTCTGTATGTCTGTCTGTATGTCTGTCTGTATGTCTGTCTGTATGTCTGTCTGTATGTCTGTCTGTATGTCTGTCTGTATGTCTGTCTGTATGTCTGTCTGTCTGTATGTCTGTCTGTATGTCTGTCTGTATGTCTGTCTGTATGTCTGTCTGAATGTCTGTCTGTATGTCTGTCTGTATGTCTGTCTGTATGTCTGTCTGTATGTCTGTCTGTATGTCTGTCTGTATGTCTGTCTGTATATCTGTCTGTATGTCTGTCTGTATGTCTGTCTGTATGTCTGTCTGTATGTCTGTCTGTATGTCTGTCTGTCTGTATGTCTGTCTGTATGTCTGTCTGTATGTCTGTATGTCTGTATGTCTGTCTGTATGTGTGTCTGTATGTGTGTCTGTATGTCTGTCTGTATGTCTGTCTGTATGTCTGTCTGTATGTCTGTCTGTATGTCTGTCTGTCTGTATGTCTGTCTGTATGTCTGTCTGTATGTCTGTCTGTATGTCTGTCTGTATGTCTGTCTGTATGTCTGTCTGTATGTCTGTCTGTATGTCTGTCTGTATGTCTGTCTGTATGTCTGTCTGTATGTCTGTCTGTATGTCTGTCTGTATGTCTGTCTGTATGTCTGTCTGTATGTCTGTCTGTATGTCTGTCTGTATGTCTGTCTGTATGTCTGTCTGTATGTCTGTCTGTATGTCTGTCTGTATGTCTGTCTGTATGTCTGTCTGTATGTCTGTCTGTATGTCTGTCTGTATGTCTGTCTGTATGTCTGTCTGTATGTCTGTATGTCTGTCTGTATGTCTGTCTGTATGTCTGTCTGTATGTCTGTCTGTATGTCTGTCTGTATGTCTGTCTGTATGTCTGTCTGTATGTCTGTCTGTATGTCGGTCTGTATGTCTGTCTGTATGTCTGTCTGTATGTCTGTCTGTATGTCTGTCTGTATGTCTGTCTGTATGTCTGTCTGTATGTCTGTCTGTATGTCTGTCTGTATGTCTGTCTGTATGTCTGTCTGTATGTCTGTCTGTATGTCTGTCTGTATGTCTGTCTGTATGTCTGTCTGTATGTCTGTCTGTATGTCTGTCTGTATGTCTGTCTGTATGTCTGTCTGTATGTCTGTCTGTATGTCTGTCTGTATGTCTGTCTGTATGTCTGTCTGTATATCTGTCTGTATGTCTGTCTGTATGTCTGTCTGTATGTCTGTCTGTATGTCTGTCTGTATGTCTGTCTGTATGTCTGTCTGTATGTCTGTCTGTATGTCTGTCTGTATGTCTGTCTGTATGTCTGTCTGTATGTCTGTCTGTATGTCTGTCTGTATGTCTGTCTGTATGTCTGTCTGTATGTCTGTCTGTATGTCTGTATGTCTGTCTGTATGTCTGTCTGTATGTCTGTCTGTATGTCTGTCTGTATGTCTGTCTGTATGTCTGTCTGTATGTCTGTCTGTATGTCTGTCTGTATGTCTGTCTGTATGTCTGTCTGTATGTCTGTCTGTATGTCTGTCTGTATGTCTGTCTGTATGTCTGTCTGTATGTCTGTCTGTATGTCTGTCTGTATGTCTGTCTGTATGTCTGTCTGTATGTCTGTCTGTATGTCTGTCTGTATGTCTGTCTGTATGTCTGTCTGTATGTCTGTCTGTATGTCTGTCTGTATGTCTGTCTGTATGTCTGTCTGTATGTCTGTCTGTATGTCTGTCTGTATGTCTGTCTGTATGTCTGTCTGTATGTCTGTCTGTATGTCTGTCTGTATGTCTGTCTGTATGTCTGTCTGTATGTCTGTCTGTATGTCTGTCTGTATGTCTGTCTGTATGTCTGTCTGTATGTCTGTCTGTCTGTCTGTATGTCTGTCTGTATGTCTGTCTGTATGTCTGTCTGTATGTCTGTCTGTATGTCTGTCTGTATGTCTGTCTGTATGTCTGTCTGTATGTCTGTCTGTATGTCTGTCTGTATGTCTCTCTGTATGTCTCTCTGTATGTCTGTCTTTATGTCTGTCTGTATGTCTGTTTGTGTGTCTGTCTGTATGTCTGTCTGTATGTCTGTCTGTCTGTATGTCTGTCTGTATGTCTGTCTGTATGTCTGTCTGTATGTCTGTCTGTATGTCTGTCTGTATGTCTGTCTGTATGTCTGTCTGTATGTCTGTCTGTATGTCTGTCTGTATGTCTGTCTGTATGTCTGTCTGTATGTCTGTCTGTATGTCTGTCTGTATGTCTGTCTGTCTGTATGTCTGTCTGTATGTCTGTCTGTATGTCTGTCTGTATGTCTGTCTGAATGTCTGTCTGTATGTCTGTCTGTATGTCTGTCTGTATGTCTGTCTGTATGTCTGTCTGTATGTCTGTCTGTATGTCTGTCTGTATATCTGTCTGTATGTCTGTCTGTATGTCTGTCTGTATGTCTGTCTGTATGTCTGTCTGTATGTCTGTCTGTCTGTATGTCTGTCTGTATGTCTGTCTGTATGTCTGTATGTCTGTATGTCTGTCTGTATGTGTGTCTGTATGTGTGTCTGTATGTCTGTCTGTATGTCTGTCTGTATGTCTGTCTGTATGTCTGTCTGTATGTCTGTCTGTCTGTATGTCTGTCTGTATGTCTGTCTGTATGTCTGTCTGTATGTCTGTCTGTATGTCTGTCTGTATGTCTGTCTGTATGTCTGTCTGTATGTCTGTCTGTATGTCTGTCTGTATGTCTGTCTGTATGTCTGTCTGTATGTCTGTCTGTATGTCTGTCTGTATGTCTGTCTGTATGTCTGTCTGTATGTCTGTCTGTATGTCTGTCTGTATGTCTGTCTGTATGTCTGTCTGTATGTCTGTCTGTATGTCTGTCTGTATGTCTGTCTGTATGTCTGTCTGTATGTCTGTCTGTATGTCTGTCTGTATGTCTGTCTGTATGTCTGTCTGTATGTCTGTCTGTCTGTATGTCTGTCTGTATGTCTGTCTGTATGTCTGTCTGTATGTCTGTCTGTATGTCTGTCTGTATGTCTGTCTGTATGTCTGTCTGTATGTCTGTCTGTATGTCTGTCTGTATGTCTGTCTGTATGTCTGTCTGTATGTCTGTCTGTATGTCTGTCTGTATGTCTGTCTGTATGTCTGTCTGTATGTCTGTCTGTATGTCTGTCTGTATGTCTGTCTGTATGTCTGTCTGTATGTCTGTCTGTATGTCTGTCTGTATGTCTGTCTGTATGTCTGTCTGTATGTCTGTCTGTATGTCTGTCTGTATGTCTGTCTGTATGTCTGTCTGTATGTCTGTCTGTATGTCTGTCTGTATGTCTGTCTGTATGTCTGTCTGTATGTCTGTCTGTATGTCTGTCTGTATGTCTGTCTGTATGTCTGTCTGTCTGTATGTCTGTCTGTATGTCTGTCTGTATGTCTGTCTGTATGTCTGTATGTCTGTCTGTATGTCTGTCTGTATGTCTGTCTGTATGTCTGTCTGTATGTCTGTCTGTATGTCTGTCTGTATGTCTGTCTGTATGTCTGTCTGTATGTCTGTCTGTATGTCTGTCTGTATGTCTGTCTGTCTGTATGTCTGTCTGTATGTCTGTCTGTATGTCTGTCTGTATGTCTGTCTGTATGTCTGTCTGTATGTCTGTCTGTATGTCTGTCTGTATGTCTGTCTGTATGTCTGTCTGTATGTCTGTCTGTATGTCTGTCTGTATGTCTGTCTGTATGTCTGTCTGTATGTCTGTCTGTATGTCTGTCTGTATGTCTGTCTGTATGTCTGTCTGTATGTCTGTCTGTATGTCTGTCTGTATGTCTGTATGTCTGTCTGTATGTCTGTCTGTATGTCTGTCTGTATGTCTGTCTGTATGTCTGTCTGTATGTCTGTCTGTATGTCTGTCTGTCTGTATGTCTGTCTGTATGTCTGTCTGTATGTCTGTCTGTATGTCTGTCTGTATGTCTGTCTGTATGTCTGTCTGTATGTCTGTCTGTATGTCTGTCTGTATGTCTGTCTGTATGTCTGTCTGTATGTCTGTCTGTATGTCTGTCTGTATGTCTGTCTGTATGTCTGTCTGTATGTCTGTCTGTATGTCTGTCTGTATGTCTGTCTGTATGTCTGTCTGTATGTCTGTCTGTATGTCTGTCTGTATGTCTGTCTGTATGTCTGTCTGTATGTCTGTCTGTATGTCTGTCTGTATGTCTGTCTGTATGTCTGTCTGTATGTCTGTCTCTATGTCTGTCTGTATGTCTGTCTGTCTGTATGTCTGTCTGTATGTCTGTCTGTATGTCTGTCTGTATGTCTGTCTGTATGTCTGTCTGTATGTCTGTCTGTATGTCTGTCTGTATGTCTGTCTGTATGTCTGTCTGTATGTCTGTCTGTATGTCTGTCTGTATGTCTGTCTGTATGTCTGTCTGTATGTCTGTCTGTATGTCTGTCTGTATGTCTGTCTGTATGTCTGTCTGTATGTCTGTCTGTATGTCTGTCTGTATGTCTGTCTGTATGTCTGTCTGTATGTCTGTCTGTATGTCTGTCTGTATGTCTGTCTGTATGTCTGTCTGTATGTCTGTCTGTATGTCTGTCTGTATGTCTGTCTGTATGTCTGTCTGTATGTCTGTCTGTATGTCTGTCTGTATGTCTGTCTGTATGTCTGTCTGTATGTCTGTCTGTATGTCTGTCTGTATGTCTGTCTGTATGTCTGTCTGTATGTCTGTCTGTATGTCTGTCTGTATGTCTGTCTGTATGTCTGTCTGTATGTCTGTCTGTATGTCTGGCTGTATGTCTGGCTGTATGTCTGTCTGTATGTCTGTATGTCTGTATGTCTGTATGTCTGTATGTCTGTATGTCTGTATGTCTGTATGTCTGTATGTCTGTATGTCTGTATGTCTGTATGTCTGTATGTCTGTATGTCTGTATGTCTGTATGTCTGTATGTCTGTATGTCTGTATGTCTGTATGTCTGTATGTCTGTATGTCTGTATGTCTGTATGTCTGTATGTCTGTATGTCTGTATGTCTGTATGTCTGTATGTCTGTCTGTATGTCTGTCTGTATGTCTGTCTGTATGTCTGTCTGTATGTCTGTCTGTATGTCTGTCTGTATGTCTGTCTGTATGTCTGTCTGTATGTCTGTATGTCTGTATGTCTGTATGTCTGTCTGTATGTCTGTCTGTATGTCTGTCTGTATGTCTGTCTGTATGTCTGTCTGTATGTCTATCTGAATGTCTGTCTGTATGTCTGTCTGTATGTCTGTCTGTATGTCTGTCTGTATGTCTGTCTGTATGTCTGTCTGTATGTCTGTCTGTATGTCTGTCTGTATGTCTGTCTATATGTCTGTCTGTATGTCTGTATGTCTGTCTGTATGTCTGTCTGTATGTCTGTCTGTATGTCTGTCTGTATGTCTGTCTGTATGTCTGTCTGTATGTCTGTCTGTATGTCTGTCTGTATGTCTGTCTGTCTGTATGTCTGTCTGTATGTCTGTCTGTATGTCTGTCTGTATGTCTGTATGTCTGTCTGTATGTCTGTCTGTATGTCTGTCTGTATGTCTGTCTGTATGTCTGTCTGTATGTCTGTCTGTATGTCTGTCTGTCTGTATGTCTGTCTGTATGTCTGTCTGTATGTCTGTCTGTATGTCTGTCTGTATGTCTGTCTGTATGTCTGTCTGTATGTCTGTCTGTATGTCTGTCTGTATGTCTGTCTGTATGTCTGTCTGTATGTCTGTCTGTATGTCTGTCTGTATGTCTGTCTGTATGTCTGTCTGTATGTCTGTCTGTATGTCTGTCTGTATGTCTGTCTGTATGTCTGTCTGTATGTCTGTCTGTATGTCTGTCTGTATGTCTGTCTGTATGTCTGTCTGTATGTCTGTCTGTATGTCTGTCTGTATGTCTGTCTGTATGTCTGTCTGTATGTCTGTCTGTATGTCTGTCTGTATGTCTGTCTGTATGTCTGTCTGTATGTCTGTCTGTATGTCTGTCTGTATGTCTGTCTGTATGTCTGTCTGTATGTCTGTCTGTATGTCTGTCTGTATGTCTGTCTGTATGTCTGTCTGTATGTCTGTCTGTATGTCTGTCTGTATGTCTGTCTGTATGTCTGTCTGTATGTCTGTCTGTATGTCTGTCTGTATGTCTGTCTGTATGTCTGTCTGTATGTCTGTCTGTATGTCTGTCTGTATGTCTGTCTGTATGTCTGTCTGTATGTCTCTCTGTATGTCTGTCTGTATGTCTGTCTGTATGTCTGTCTGTATGTCTGTTTGTGTGTCTGTCTGTATGTCTGTCTGTATGTCTGTCTGTCTGTATGTCTGTCTGTATGTCTGTCTGTATGTCTGTCTGTATGTCTGTCTGTATGTCTGTCTGTATGTCTGTCTGTATGTCTGTCTGTATGTCTGTCTGTATGTCTGTCTGTATGTCTGTCTGTATGTCTGTCTGTATGTCTGTCTGTATGTCTGTCTGTATGTCTGTCTGTATGTCTGTCTGTCTGTATGTCTGTCTGTATGTCTGTCTGTATGTCTGTCTGTATGTCTGTCTGTATGTCTGTCTGTATGTCTGTCTGTATGTCTGTCTGTATGTCTGTCTGTATGTCTGTCTGTATGTCTGTCTGTATGTCTGTCTGTATGTCTGTCTGTATGTCTGTCTGTCTGTATGTCTGTCTGTATGTCTGTCTGTATGTCTGTCTGTATGTCTGTCTGTATGTCTGTCTGTATGTCTGTCTGTATGTCTGTCTGTATGTCTGTCTGTATGTCTGTCTGTATGTCTGTATGTCTGTCTGCATGTCTGTCTGTATGTCTGTCTGTATGTCTGTCTGTATGTCTGTCTGTATGTCTGTCTGTATGTCTGTCTGTATGTCTGTCTGTATGTCTGTCTGTATGTCTGTCTGTATGTCTGTCTGTATGTCTGTCTGTATGTCTGTCTGTATGTCTGTCTGTATGTCTGTCTGTATGTCTGTCTGTATGTCTGTCTGTATGTCTGTCTGTATGTCTGTCTGTATGTCTGTCTGTATGTCTGTCTGTATGTCTGTCTGTATGTCTGTCTGTATGTCTGTCTGTATGTCTGTCTGTATGTCTGTCTGTATGTCTGTCTGTATGTCTGTCTGTATGTCTGTCTGTATGTCTGTCTGTATGTCTGTCTGTATGTCTGTCTGTATGTCTGTCTGTATGTCTGTCTGTATGTCTGTCTGTATGTCTGTCTGTATGTCTGTCTGTATGTCTGTCTGTATGTCTGTCTGTATGTCTGTCTGTATGTCTGTCTGTATGTCTGTCTGTATGTCTGTCTGTATGTCTGTCTGTATGTCTGTCTGTATGTCTGTCTGTATGTCTGTCTGTATGTCTGTCTGTATGTCTGTCTGTATGTCTGTCTGTATGTCTGTCTGTCTGTATGTCTGTCTGTATGTCTGTCTGTATGTCTGTCTGTATGTCTGTCTGTATGTCTGTCTGTATGTCTGTCTGTATGTCTGTCTGTATGTCTGTCTGTATGTCTGTCTGTATGTCTGTCTGTATGTCTGTCTGTATGTCTGTCTGTCTGTATGTCTGTCTGTATGTCTGTCTGTATGTCTGTCTGTATGTCTGTCTGTATGTCTGTCTGTATGTCTGTCTGTATGTCTGTCTGTATGTCTGTCTGTATGTCTGTCTGTATGTCTGTCTGTATGTCTGTCTGTATGTCTGTCTGTATGTCTGTCTGTATGTCTGTCTGTATGTCTGTCTGTATGTCTGTCTGTATGTCTGTCTGTATGTCTGTCTGTATGTCTGTCTGTATGTCTGTCTGTATGTCTGTCTGTATGTCTGTCTGTATGTCTTTCTGTATGTCTGTCTGTATGTCTGTCTGTATGTCTGTCTGTATGTCTGTCTGTATGTCTGTCTGTATGTCTGTCTGTATGTCTGTCTGTATGTCTGTCTGTATGTCTGTCTGTATGTCTGTCTGTATGTCTGTCTGTATGTCTGTCTGTATGTCTGTCTGTATGTCTGTCTGTATGTCTGTCTGTATGTCTGTCTGTATGTCTGTCTGTATGTCTGTCTGTATGTCTGTCTGTATGTCTGTCTGTATGTCTGTCTGTATGTCTGTCTGTATGTCTGTCTGTATGTCTGTCTGTATGTCTGTCTGTATGTCTGTCTGTATGTCTGTCTGTATGTCTGTCTGTATGTCTGTCTGTATGTCTGTCTGTATGTCTGTCTGTATGTCTGTCTGTATGTCTGTCTGTATGTCTGTCTGTATGTCTGTCTGTATGTCTGTCTGTATGTCTGTCTGTATGTCTGTCTGTATGTCTGTCTGTATGTCTGTCTGTATGTCTGTCTGTATGTCTGTCTGTATGTCTGTCTGTATGTCTGTCTGTATGTCTGTCTGTATGTCTGTCTGTATGTCTGTCTGTATGTCTGTCTGTATGTCTGTCTGTATGTCTGTCTGTATGTCTGTCTGTATGTCTGTCTGTATGTCTGTCTGTATGTCTGTCTGTATGTCTGTCTGTATGTCTGTCTGTATGTCTGTCTGTATGTCTGTCTGTATGTCTGTCTGTATGTCTGTCTGTATGTCTGTCTGTATGTCTGTCTGTATGTCTGTCTGTATGTCTGTCTGTATGTCTGTCTGTATGTCTGTCTGTATGTCTGTCTGTATGTCTGTCTGTATGTCTGTCTGTCTGTATGTCTGTCTGTATGTCTGTCTGTATGTCTGTCTGTATGTCTGTCTGTATGTCTGTCTGTATGTCTGTCTGTATGTCTGTCTGTATGTCTGTCTGTATGTCTGTCTGTATGTCTGTCTGTATGTCTGTCTGTATGTCTGTCTGTATGTCTGTCTGTATGTCTGTCTGTATGTCTGTCTGTATGTCTGTCTGTATGTCTGTCTGTATGTCTGTCTGTATGTCTGTCTGTATGTCTGTCTGTATGTCTGTCTGTATGTCTGTCTGTATGTCTGTCTGTATGTCTGTCTGTATGTCTGTCTGTATGTCTGTCTGTATGTCTGTCTGTATGTCTGTCTGTATGTCTGTCTGTATGTCTGTCTGTATGTCTGTCTGTATGTCTGTCTGTATGTCTGTCTGTATGTCTGTCTGTATGTCTGTCTGTATGTCTGTCTGTATGTCTGTCTGTCTGTATGTCTGTCTGTATGTCTGTCTGTATGTCTGTCTGTATGTCTGTCTGTATGTCTGTCTGTATGTCTGTCTGTATATCTGTCTGTATGTCTGTCTGTATGTCTGTCTGTATGTCTGTCTGTATGTCTGTCTGTATGTCTGTCTGTATGTCTGTCTGTATGTCTGTCTGTCTGTATGTCTGTCTGTCTGTATGTCTGTCTGTATGTCTGTCTGTATGTCTGTCTGTATGTCTGTCTGTATGTCTGTCTGTATGTCTGTCTGTATGTCTGTCTGTATGTCTGTCTGTATGTCTGTCTGTATGTCTGTCTGTATGTCTGTCTGTATGTCTGTCTGTATGTCTGTCTGTATGTCTGTCTGTATGTCTGTCTGTATGTCTGTCTGTATGTCTGTCTGTATGTCTGTCTGTATGTCTGTCTGTATGTCTGTCTGTATGTCTGTCTGTATGTCTGTCTGTATGTCTGTCTGTATGTCTGTCTGTATGTCTGTCTGTATGTCTGTCTGTATGTCTGTCTGTATGTCTGTCTGTATGTCTGTCTGTATGTCTGTCTGTATGTCTGTCTGTATGTCTGTCTGTATGTCTGTCTGTATGTCTGTCTGTATGTCTGTCTGTATGTCTGTCTGTATGTCTGTCTGTATGTCTGTCTGTATGTCTGTCTGTATGTCTGTCTGTATGTCTGTCTGTATGTCTGTCTGTATGTCTGTCTGTATGTCTGTCTGTATGTCTGTCTGTATGTCTGTCTGTATGTCTGTCTGTATGTCTGTCTGTATGTCTGTCTGTATGTCTGTCTGTCTGTATGTCTGTCTGTATGTCTGTCTGTATGTCTGTCTGTATGTCTGTCTGTATGTCTGTCTGTATGTCTGTCTGTATGTCTGTCTGTATGTCTGTCTGTATGTCTGTCTGTATGTCTGTCTGTATGTCTGTCTGTATGTCTGTCTGTATGTCTGTCTGTATGTCTGTCTGTATGTCTGTCTGTATGTCTGTCTGTATGTCTGTCTGTATGTCTGTCTGTATGTCTGTCTGTATGTCTGTCTGTATGTCTGTCTGTATGTCTGTCTGTCTGTATGTCTGTCTGTATGTCTGTCTGTATGTCTGTCTGTATGTCTGTATGTCTGTCTGTATGTCTGTCTGTATGTCTGTCTGTATGTCTGTCTGTATGTCTGTCTGTATGTCTGTCTGTATGTCTGTCTGTATGTCTGTCTGTATGTCTGTCTGTATGTCTGTCTGTATGTCTGTCTGTATGTCTTTCTGTATGTCTGTCTGTATGTCTGTCTGTATGTCTGTCTGTATGTCTGTCTGTATGTCTGTCTGTATGTCTGTCTGTATGTCTGTCTGTATGTCTGTCTGTATGTCTGTCTGTATGTCTGTCTGTATGTCTGTCTGTATGTCTGTCTGTATGTCTGTCTGTATGTCTGTCTGTATGTCTGTCTGTATGTCTGTCTGTATGTCTGTCTGTATGTCTGTCTGTATGTCTGTCTGTATGTCTGTCTGTATGTCTGTCTGTATGTCTGTCTGTATGTCTGTCTGTATGTCTGTCTGTATGTCTGTCTGTATGTCTGTCTGTATGTCTGTCTGTATGTCTGTCTGTATGTCTGTCTGTATGTCTGTCTGTATGTCTGTCTGTATGTCTGTCTGTATGTCTGTCTGTATGTCTGTCTGTATGTCTGTCTGTATGTCTGTCTGTATGTCTGTCTGTATGTCTGTCTGTATGTCTGTCTGTATGTCTGTCTGTATGTCTGTCTGTATGTCTGTCTGTATGTCTGTCTGTATGTCTGTCTGTATGTCTGTCTGTATGTCTGTCTGTATGTCTGTCTGTATGTCTGTCTGTATGTCTGTCTGTATGTCTGTCTGTATGTCTGTCTGTATGTCTGTCTGTATGTCTGTCTGTATGTCTGTCTGTATGTCTGTCTGTATGTCTGTCTGTATGTCTGTCTGTATGTCTGTCTGTATGTCTGTCTGTATGTCTGTCTGTATGTCTGTCTGTATGTCTGTCTGTATGTCTGTCTGTCTGTATGTCTGTAACGACCAACGCACATAACTCAAAAACCGCTTGCCCGATTTCAATGAAATTTGGTACCTAGACTCGACCGGTCGAAATGGTCCCATTAAAAAATTAACAAAATCCACCGAACACAAGCCAAGTAAAACGGTGGGGGTAGATTTCAAAAATTAGAGTTTATGTGAAAATATGGCGTGTGTGATATCAAACAAAAGGTAATTGAGTGTGGAGTTAAACAAAATAAATTTTAGTTAAAAAAAAGGGTGCGGGTAGATTTCAAAAATTTGAGTTTAAGTCAAAACATGGCTTGTGTGGTATCAAACGAGAGGTGATTTAGTCTAGAGTTGAATAACATATATTACAGTTTTTAGTTATATTAGCTCACACGTACACTATAACCATAGTATCTAGTGTGAGCTTAGGGGCCCATATATTGGCAGAGTATTTTCTATATGACCTAACCACATGATTCTAAGGTTGGGTTAAAATATGATGCTGTCCCTTTACAGCTTCTAGGATCTCAGAGCAAATTATAATTTAAAATTAAAAGTGGTTCACCACGCTCTTTAGGTGCAGTTTCGCTGGCATAAAAACAATATATTTTTTTATTGTTTTTTTTTATTTAAGTTTTACATTTTTCGCCCTTTCAACTTTACCTTATTGCCATAAATCATAATATAAACCTGAACAGCAATGTCAAAAATAATTTGTATGTAAATATCTACTCTTATAGGTATTCCTGGTAAAAAAGCAATCTACATAAAGTAAAAAATACACAAGAAAAAAATACATAAAAATAAAGGTATTATAACAAAAACATTTCACCAAGTATAAAAGGCAACTTCAAAGGGCTAAAGTGAACCACGCACACCGGTGTTTCAAAAAAAGTTATTGGCTTGCCTGACTACACAGTAAATCAAACTGACTACAAAATACAAGGTAAATCAAAAACAATGGAAAAAAATAGGTGAAACCTATTCATTCATTTAACGAGTGAAACGACAGCGAACCAAGTAAACAGTATGCTAAGTTATATCAAAATCACCCAAAATATTTCAAAACTGACTTCCCGACTAAAGGAAGCCGGGAAAACTTGGAGGAATTTTTAGCTCTGTCAAGATGTGTGCAAAGTTTGAGTTTTGTAGCTCATTCCGAAGTACAGTTATAGATAGGTCAAATATTGGCTGAGATGTTTCAAGAAAAGTTGTTACAGGAGTTTGCGCGAACTTGGCAGGGTCCTGCCGTGTCCCCAGGTGCTTGAACTCTGATTTTTACCAAAATTAAAATTACATGAGACAAGATGTAACCTCATTTTTCAATTTGTTTCAATTAGTAGTTAATTTAATGTTATTTGAAAGTGATTTTAAGGCTTTTGTTTTCCTATAATAGTCTGTTTTAAAAAAAAATGATGATCTGTGAACAGGCAGAACAAGATTTGTTTTCTGTAATATAATTTTTTTTAGGGGGGGGGGGGGGGTAATTCTCCTGTTTTGCGTTTAATTATTAACAAAAAGTGTATTTTTTTTCTAGGGGTGTAATTACCACGTTACCCCCCCCCTCAAATCCGCACTTGTTTCTTGAAACTACTTTAAGGCTTCAAGGTTTGAATAGTGGTCTTCATAGGTTTAAAATTTGTTCCTATTTTTGAGGACAAAAATAAGCAGTTGTTAAATATAATGCAGGAACTGTTATTAAAATCATTTGAGCCTGCATAAAGTGCTTCTGCTTAAGCCTAGTGTGTAGCGTATTATACAATTTGGAATTTAAAAATTTTGTTTGCCCCAGATGCAGAACCCCAAAAGAAACACATACAGTGATTTTATTGAACAAAAATAGAATATTTTAAGACATTATATTAAGAAGCCTTCTGACAATTGCAAAATGACTGTGTAGTTTGGAGGATAGTTTAAGAATTTGATCTTCCTATACATGTCTGGAGTCCAGCCACACTCCCAGGAATTTTGAAGTATCACGTTCTTGGATTGGACTCCCCCAGTCATTTTGAATGATATTAAGTCTTGTCTTGTTAAGTCTTACTGTTATTTAAAAATAGTTGTTAACCATTGCACCAACTGAGCATTCTAGGCGGTCTCTTTATATCTTAAGGATAATGTTTCCATAGATCCATCTGACTCAAGAGCAGATGTATCATCAGCAAACTGGGCTAGAAGAGAGGCAAAAAGAAAAGTAGACAGCTTTGTTACATAGACAATAAAAAGAACAGGACCAAGAATAAGACAATAAAAAAAAGGACCAAGAATTGAGGTACTCCCATATTTAATTAAGCTTCTTGAGCTGGGAATTTTTTGTCATGCATACCTTCATGAAAGATAACCGAACAACAGGATTCTAGAGTTTTCAGCAGGATATTATAATTGATTGTGTCAAAAGCTTTTAAGAAATCAAAGAATAGTCCCGATACCATCTCGCCCTTCTCAATCCTTTCAGCTATAAAGTAAATAACCTCATAAATGGCAAGTTCAGTTGACTTTAACGGTAAGAAGCCATATTTTAAAGTTAAAGATTTGATTTACGGAGAAGATCTCATATGTCTTGTGTAAATCGCTCTTTTAAAGATCTTCGACACTGTTGGTAATAGTAAAATTGGCCTATAGTTTTTTAAATCAGTTCTGCTTTCTTTCTTGTAGATAAGAAGAATGTTAGCCAATTTGAGTTTTGATGGCATAACGTCAGTTTCAAAAAAGTATTTATATATGTGGGTTGACTGATAAAAACTGAAACAGTCTGAAAGTTTGGGTCAGGTTTTATAGATGTCAGTTTCGCGGATCTTTTACTAGGGTCACTGCATCACGAAGACGTAGTGTCTTCTTTGGGTAGCGACACGACAGCTAAATATTTTTGGTTATATGACGAATCTGACACTGTCACGAGCGTAGCTTTTTTTGTATTTAAAAAAATAAAATGGTTTACAAATGTTACGTAAATAGCTGTCCGTCACACTCGGTATATATATTTAGACAGTCCAAATAAACAAACCATTCAAATAATGCTTTTCAGATTGTCGAATAAAAACGATGTTTTTTATGATTTCAATATTTACCCTCATAGCGCAAGAAACCAAAAATTATTTGACATGCTTTATAAAATATAGAACTTGTATATATTGTTGGATTTATTCTAGGGCATAAAAGTGTACGTTTAATCCCTTTTTTCATGGACTTAGGTGATTAAAAATAATTTCTTTAAAACTATAAAGGAAAAATTATAGGTTTTTTGGATCATTTTATTTTATTAATATATAAAAAACAAAAAGCTATCATAATACACGATAACGGTTATTCTGTTGCTTCCAGCTTGGCAGAAGTTACTGTACTTTGCTGATGACTTGGTTGGTTTCGATTATTATTGTGTCCTTTGGCATAGCCTTCATATAAAGGAAGCATTTAACTTTCTAGACTTCTCCAGGATAAAAAACAGGAATACCTTGACGGTGAAATTTTTGACATTCTTTTTATTGCATCATTTTCGGTACTCTGAAAGCTGCTTTCTTTGGCCGCCTTTTCAATGTCCATCTCAAAGTATGAATTATTATTTGGTCCCTCGTTTGTTCAATCTTTAAGAAATTTAATTCAAACTTGTTCTTATTTAGTTTGCGTCTGACTGACTTTTGTTTAATATCTACCATAGCAACGCGCCCAAAGTTCACCAAAAAAATGAAAACTATCAGTGCCCTCTGTATTATTATATACCGGGGGTTGACATGCTAAAACTAGAGTACCGGAGTAAGTGGTTTAATATTTATTTATTTTATGATTATTACTATTTTTAGTATATAAACATTGGCATTAAAGTCCATTTTAATCACTTAACAAATTATAGCCGTCCTTCCGGTCGGGCTTAAAAAATCTTGCCGCGGAATTAAAAGTAAACACAGCATATACCTACTATTATTTTATTACGGTGTCCAAACAAAAGCGGGCGGCGAAGAAAACGTCGAAAGAACAAAATGTCAAAGACACGAAAGGTCGAAAGTACAAAAGGTCGAAAACATAAGGTCGAAACTACAAAAGGCCGAAAATACAAAAGGTCGAAAGTACAAAAGGTCGAAAAACAGAAGGCCAAAACTTCAAAAGGTCAAAAATACACAAGGTCGAAAGTACAATAAAAGATCGAAAATAGAAAAGGTCGAAAGTACAAAAGGTCGAAAGTACAAAAGGTCGAAAATACAAAAGATCGAAAAACAAAAGATTGAAAAACAAAAAGTCCAAAATCGAAAGTAGCTATACTGTAATGATTGCAAAAAAAGGCTTTACTATAGACACAGAGGCACACACACACACACCTAACGCACATACACACAAACACATACACGCACACACACAGACGTCACGACGATATTGCGAAGATAAGTCAAAATACACCAAAATAAACACATTTTCGGCGTCATCTCAAAAACATTTTTTTCTTTGAAAGCAATACCTTTTCCAGCCATTATTGCACGGGCTAGGACGGTAAAAAAATTCAACAATCCAAAAGTTGAAGGTCTAAAAATTTTTTTTGTAGCATCTCTAGGTATTTTTGGGTAGCAACACGACGGGTCACGGAACTTTGTTCGAAAACATTTCCCTCGAACGGAAAATTGTCAAAAACGAACAAAAAATTTATTCGAACGGAAATTTCTTTGAAACAAAAATTTGCCATCAATCGGTGTTTTCCTAACCTTTCTCAATTGATTGCAAACGTATTCTAACCGGTACAGACAATCTCTGACCTTTTTCCACCAAAACACTGTCTTCAAATCACAGGTTTGCTATCAATTGAGAAAGGTTAGAATAATAGAATAATAGAAAATATGTTTCGGTTAGGTTTCCCACTCTCTACCCAGACAGCACAAGTACGTACTATGTATGTAAAAACTCGTACTAGGTACGTACATGGTACATCCAATTAAACGTAAAATGTACGTACTCTAGACGTACATGGTACTAACATGGGACATCAAATTAAAATAACAAAAGTGTAGAATTAAGACTAGGTACCACTAAAAACTATTCTGGCTTCCTAAACATTCCTACTTTAGAGTGATCGTCCAGGTTTACTTTAAGGCTCGAAGTCTCGATAGTTTTGAAGTTTGTTTTACTTGATTTAATATTTAAGTAATGTATCTCTAACAATGCCGTTAAATGTTATAATTTAAAGACACTGTATGTTATTTTAAAAACAAATAAAGACTTACTGATCGATGTAAAAATAAAAGTTTTTGAATATTTTTCAAAAATTCATGTTTTTGCACAAAGTCTACGTGATTGGAAGCACGGCAGAACCACAGAAATGACTTTAGAAACTATAAAAAATTTACAAAAGAGGCAAAATTTAGGGTAACCCCACAGAAATGATATTTTTTATGATTGTAGTTAAGTACTATAACTACTATTATATCTAAAAGTAAAAGTGTATGCAATAAATTGTTGTAGTATTTTTTGTATTAATTTATATTATAAAAATAAAAAGTTGGTCAAAAACTTAAAATATAAGTATGGTCTTTAATTTTTTTTAAATATTTTGCATACTGTAGGTACTCTAAAAATTGTAGGTACTCTAAAAATTCCGAGGTTAATTTACAATATTGTATAGAAATGGCGTGTAGGTACTCTAATTATTCCGAGGTAAGTTGACGAGTCGCCCATGGAAATTCCGAGGCAGGTCACGTGGGCTTGTCGCTACCCATGGAGACGCCAGGCTTCCAGGATGCAGTGACCCTATCTTTTACATTTAATGAGAATCTAAACGCAGAGAGGTATTTTGAAATTTTACAAGATTATTGATTTGGCGAATTTTGTCGATGACAAGAGATAAGAGAGAGCTACATGCTCTTTCAAGCAATATGGTGCACCCCCAGACCATACCAGACAAATAAGTGGACTCCTTAATGAGCTCTTTGGTGAGGCACGCTGGATAAGCAATAGAGGTCCAGTTCACACACAGATCTTGCCTCATGTGATTTTTTTTATGGAGCAAGATACAGATTTAATATACCGACAACCCGCTGATATCATGGAAGTATTGGAGGCTGCCATTCGTCAAGCTTTTAGGCGAATTACACCCGTCATGATGTTGAATTCGGCCAATACTACAAAGAAAATTTGCCGTTTGTGTCTGAACCAAAATGGCCGCCAACATTTAATTTAGCTTAATGTAAAAAAAATTAAAATAAAATTGTTTTTTATTTTGTAATTATTTGATATCGAGATGAGGCAGTAGGCTTTGATTGAAATTATTATGACACTGACATGACACAGAAAACAATTCAAATTTTTTGTATGGCCTTACATTTTAATTCTTCAAACGCAAATTCCTAAATATCTTGAAAACTGCGTAACAAACTGTCTCAAAAAGCAAAAGTGACAAAATTTAGTTTGACAATATGATTCTCCATAAAAAAACTCTAAAAAAGCATCTTACACCAAAATGAAATTTTCATAAATATAAAAGTTATAGGTTACCTCCATAAATACAGACTTTTCAAAATTCCGTTGTAGCTAAAAAACTACGAGGTCTATCAAGAAGCGGTTTTGATATCTGAAGACTTCTTGGAAATCGAGCCCAGGACATGTCTACGCATTTTTATATATCTCGGCTAGAAATACATAAAACTCTTAAAAAACATTGAATTTTGCCCACCTTGTACATAGGTCTCTTCTAAAAGCAGTAATACTAAGGACACTCATCGTAAAGGCGTAAAGCTTGCTTGACGATGAGTGACCTTAAGTAATACACGTTCTATAGGCTCAGTTACAAAAATAAAAGTTCAATATTTTCCATTGACTTAAAGATTCCTAGAAACACATTAATTTTTATTTCAGGGTCGCTGTTTTAAAAAGTTTTGTCCAACTTATTAAATATGTAGTTGTATAAAATGTGTTTTGGACTAAAACTACTTTTTTGGAGGATTTCCCTTTTATTTGTACGCCTATAGAATGTGCACAACTGCTTTCAGGAGGATGTATCTACATGGCGAGAAAGCAAATTTTGTCTACTTTAAAAATAATTTTTGGAAGATTTATAAAAAAGGTGGCAGTTAAAACTGTTTGGTTTTCACTTTCTCCAACCTCGATCACGAGGATACGAGTGATCCCCTTCTGGAACACGTCCTGATAGTCAGGAAAAAATGTTCCATGCCAATCCACGACCGGACCGGTTTCGACCTTTTGGGCCATCCTCAGGTGAATGTAGGCGATAGCTCCGTGTAGAGCATAAGTTGTGTGAAACCACCAGAAACAACTACTCCGAGGGCAAATACCCCTACCGGCATTGAATTATACTGATGGTTTCAGGCTTTCATTGGGAACGTGTTAAAACTGTTTGGTTTTCACTTTCTCCAACGTCGATCACGAGGATACGAGTGATCCCCGTCTGGAACACGTCCTGATAGTCAGGAACAAATGTTCCATGCCAATCCACGACCGGAATGTAGGCGATAGCTCCGTGTAGAGCATAAGTTGTGTGAAACCACCAGAAACAACTACTCCGAGGGCAAATACCCCTACCGGCATTGAATTATACTGATGGTTTGAGGCTTTCGTTGGGAACTTGTTAAAACTGTTTGTTTTTCACTTTCTCCAACGTCGATCACGAGGATACGAGTGATCCCCGTCTGGAACACCTCCTGATAGTCAGGAACAAATGTTCCATGCCAATCCCAACCCAACCCAAAAGGTCGAAACCGGTCCGGTCGTGGATTGGCATGGAACATTTGTTCTTGACTATCAGGACGTGTTCCAGAAGGGGATCACTCGTATCCTCGTGATCGACGTTGGAGAAAGTGAAAACCAAACAGTTTTAACAAGTTCCCAACGAAAGCCTCAAACCATCAGTATAATTCAATGCCGGTAGGGGTATTTGCCCTCGGAGTAGTTGTTTCTGGTGGTTTCACACAACTTATGCTCTACACGGAGCTATCGTCAACATTCACCTGAGGATGGCCCAAAAGGTCGAAACCGGTCCGGTCGTGGATTGGCATGGAACGCTTGTTCCTGACTATTAGGACGTGTTCCAACGGGGATCACTCGTATCCTCGTGACCGACGTTGGAGAAAGTGAAAACCAAACAGTTTTAACAAGTTCCCAACGAAAGCCTCAAACCATCAGTATAATTCAATGCCGGTAGGGGTATTTTCCCTCGGAGTAGTTGTTTCTGGTGGTTTCACACAACTTATGCTCTACACGGAGCTATCGCCTACATTCACCTGAGGATGGCCCCTGACTATCAGGACGTGTTCCAGACGGGGATCACTCGTATCCTCGTGATCGACGTTGGGGAAAGTGAAAACCAAACAGTTTTAACAAGTTCCCAACGAAAGCCTCAAATCATCAGTATAATTCAATGCCGGTAGGGGTATTTGCCCTCGGAGTAGTTGTTTCTGGTGGTTTCACACAAGGTGGCAGTTTTCAAGTTTTTAGCAAAAACTGAGGATGGCCCAAAAGGTCGAAACCGGTTCGGTCGTGGATTGGCATGGAACATTTGTTCCTGACTATCAGGACGTGTTCCAGACGGGGATCACTCGTTTCCTCGTGATCGACGTTGGAGAAAGTGAAAACCAAACAGTTTTAACAAGTTCCCAACGAAAGCCTCAAACCATCAGTATAATTCAATGCCGGTAGGGGTATTTGCCCTCGGAGTAGTTGTTTCTGGTGGTTTCACACAACTTATGCTCTACACGGAGCTATCGCCTACATTCACCTGAGGATGGCCCAAAAGGTCGAAACCGGTCCGGTCGTGGATTGGCATGGAACATTTGTTTCTGACTATCAGGACGTGTTTCAGACGGGGATCACTCGTATCCTCGTGATCGACGTTGGAGAAAGTGAAAACCAAACAGTTTTAACAAGTTCCCAACAAAAGCCTCAAACGATCAGTATAATTCAATGCCGGTAGGGGTATTTGCCCTCGGAGTAGTTGTTTCTGGTGGTTTCACACAAGGTGGCAGTTTTCAAGTTTTTAGCAAAAACTGTCAAAAATTACATTTAAAGGGGAAACCTCCTCCCCCCAGTAATAGTTCCCTTTCACGTTATGTTCGAAGGGCTCTCGTATCTATCCATAACCAGTGGTTGTTTATACCTATCATTAAACGCACTATCTGCAAAATTGACAGTCGAATTTATTTATTTAGTGGCTCATTTACCGTTAATTCAGAATTATTGAAAAAAAGCCAGGCTATAATAGTGCCAGGCACAATTTTGACACCTTCACATTCTACTATCAGCTGTGATCATTCAACACACGGCCTTTGTTTACTATATGAAGCGGAATAAATAGTGCCTTCTTTTATTAATTGAAAATAAACGACAAAAGTTTTAAATTCGACTTTGGTATGTCAATTTTGAGGGATCAAATGTCAGTTTTCAATGTGAATGTGTCAAAATAGTGCCTGGCACAATTGTAGCCTGGCTGTATTTCAATAATTCTCAATGTATTACGGCTCTTCTAGTAAACGAAAGCCTTATAGTGAAAGATCACAGTGCAAAACTGTCAAAATACTGACCCACAATATTACTGTGTAGCTTTATTGCAATAAGTCCCTATTTTTTATTAGTAAGAAAACAATTTAGGATTGAAAGTTGTATCGTTGGATTAAACTTTTTCACTTTTCACAACTTGTTTGCCCGACTTAAAAAGAGTTTACTTAAAGTTTTAAAACTATCAATTCTGTGAACCAAAGACTGCCTACTTAAGGTCGTACCCAAAAAAAATCGTATGGGGGGATAAGAGGTTTAAAATAGAATTTTGGAAATTTGTGTTTTGTGGGAGTTGCACCAAAGGTTTATTTTTATACTTACCTAAATTTTGTTGACACCGAATCTATCAAAAACCCTATCAATCAACAAAGTCTGTAAAAAATTTTGTTACATTTGTACGATATCAGACACAACATAAATAAGGAAATCGAATAAGCAGAAATTTCTTAGTTTGAAGCAGAAATATATTCTGGATTAAATACATAAACGGATAAATTTAGATCAGATTATAAAATTTATTTTTGCCTTTCGTTTCAATATCATGAAAATCAAAGTTCTTACAGTAATTTTAGTTATTAGAATAAATGACATCTGACACCTTCCCAGCTAGCCTATTATTACACTTCAAGTGAAGCCATGATAATATATTATCCTTGAAAACATTTTTTGTAAATATCTCAGAAACTAAAGCTCCGTTAAAAAGTTAGAATTTTTTAAGTTTTTACTTGTCAAAAAACTGTCATTAGCATTAATGGATTTTAACCAAAATCCATTTAACTCTTAAGAGTGTCGAGCACTATTTTACCTGAAAATTTTGTGAAAATCGGTTCAGCGGTTCATGAGCTATCGTGTTACGGACAGTGTATACACACACAGAGACAGACAGACAGACATCACGACGAAATTGCTAGGATAGGAAAATACATCCAAATAACACATTTTTGGCGTTATCTCAAAAAACATTTTTTCGTTGAAAATAATACCTTCTCTAGTTATTGCTACGCGGGCTAAAAATGGTTGCAATAACTCGTTTTATTTAACGCCGAATTTCAATATATTTTGACGTCGCTGGAGAGTTTGTTATAAGTCTCCACCCCACCGAGTAGTCAGAGCATATTATTTTAAAAGGCTTTCCGTTTTCGGTCTAGAAGCAAATCATATTACTTTTTGGCAACAAACCATTTCCCCCTAATTTGACCCCGCTGAATCCGAATATCTCTGTTGCCAACTCGAAAAATCGACAGGGATGGAGAAACTCCCCCCCAAACCCCCAAAAACCGGTTTTTTTTCAGTTTTATGCAATTTTCTCGAAAACTAACCTTTTTACCAAAAATTGCAAAGAACAGTTTTTTGTGGATAATAAAATTCCCTTTTCAACGATGCATTGGTCAATAAGGTTAGGAAAAGCAAGTAGCTCTTCAGTGGCGTACTTAAATTGGGATTATTTAGAAAAAACATGTTTATTATAGGTTTTTCAAAATTTTTTCAAAAACTACACTTTTTAAGAAAAAATATGTAGTATTCTTTATTGTAGAACATAACATTTTCTTTTAAAAACTGTATTAAAATGTCGGGTTGTTGCCATATTTAAGGCTTCAGGGGCGTACTAATATAGACTTATTTTCAAAAATAACTCAAATAATTAGTTTCTCTTGCATATTTAAATATCTTTTCTAAAAAATGTGCCTTTATTCTTTATTGAGGAGACAATTTGTTTTAATTAATGATATATTACAAAGTGAGGTTAATGTTATGATAAATGCTTCAAAAAGTTCGAAATTTATACCTACTAAAATAAAATGTTTCCAAATTAAAATAAACGGTTTTTTGATTAGATTAGATATTTTGATTTATCTAAATAAGTTCTTTAAAGCAAAAAAACACCGGTGGTTATAAGGGGAGGGGGCATAGGGGCCATGGCCCCCCCTAAGCAATATTTTTGTTCAGAAAGTAACAGTAGTAACTTTGACACAGGTGTTTTTGGTTATTTTTTTAAGCATATGGAACTAAAAATAAAGTGGTGAATCTTATGCAACGGTTTGGGGAGGGGGCATAATCATAATTAAGTACTCTTTGGGATCAACAACCAACCTGTCAACCTGTTAGGAAGAGTCTGATATTTTTTTGCCGTATACAATTTATGAACAGGCCCCATAGTATTAAAAATCACTGATCCACTGGCTTCGCCGCGCCACACTGCGGTAATCATCTGGAGGCGGCTAACTTAGCTTCCCATTAGTACAAAAGGTCGAAAAAAAATCGACAAAACAAAATATTAAAAATACAAATTTACCGTATCAAGTCGAATTGACCTGTCCAGTCGATGTGGACCCGCGGCCGTACTTTCGATCTTTTGTACTTTCGATCTTTTGTACTTTCGACCTTTTGTACTTTCGACCTTTTGAACTTTTGTTTTTTGATCTTTTGTACTTTCGACCTTTTGTACTTTCGACCTTTTATCCGCCGCTCTTTATTATCCACCGAAAAGCTAATAAGACACAAAATTGATTAGTTTGGATTGATCTTAAATAATTTCTTTAAATTAAGAACACCACTGGAGCGGTAAATATAAAATAACTTCCACTTTGTTATACACCGTTTGAAAGGAAACTTTATTGGCTATGACGAAGTATAGAACACATTTTTTGATAAAGAGCTTGGTTTTTAAGAAAATTTATTAAAACCTATGAAAAACATGTTTTTTTTAATGATTTGTTGATTGACGGACGTCGCTGGAGAGTTTGCTATAAGTCAGACCCCACCGAGTTTCACATTCTTAAAAATAAAATTTTCCTTTCTACAAAAAAGTGTAGAACAAGTTTTTTTATGTTAAGCTTAGTTTTTGAGAAAATTAGATAAAACGTGTAACAAAAATGGTTTATTTTCTGTTTTTTCATAATTAATTTAATTTACGGATGCCCCTGAAGTTTTATTTATAAAACCGATTTAATCACGTTATACGTCATTTTGAAGGAAATTTTATTGAGTATACCAAAATGTAATACACGGTTTTCTGTAGTTATCAGTTTTTAAAAAAATTTAATAAATCTTGGAAAAAATAAAGGTATTTTTTTAACTTTTTTTAATTACTTCAATTAACGGACGCCGCTGAAGAGCTTGTTATTAGTCTAACTTTATTATGTTATACCATGTTGAAAAGGGAATTTTATTGTCTACAATAAAGTATGTTATACATTTTTCTCTTAGAAGCTTAGTTTTTAAGAAAATTTGAAAAAACCTTAAACTTTCAGATTTTGGGGGGTCTGGGGGAGTTTTTGGAGGTTTTTGCAGCCATTTAAAAAAAAATAATATGTTATTATTTTTTAATTATACAAATATATATTTTGAATGTACACCTGTGATTATTCAGCGGGGTCAAAATAGGGGGAATTGCCCATTTGCCAAAAAGTAATATAAAATGCTTTTAGAAAGTGGATTTTCCCGAATCTTGCCTGAACTAGAGTTTCACAATGGTAAAAAGAAAATTTTAATGTCTACAATAAAGTGTATTATATATTTTTACCTTCCTAGCCCGCGCAGCAATGACTAGAGAAAGTATTGTTTTAGACAAAAAATTTTTTTTTAAATAACGTCGAAAATGTGTTATTTGGGTGTATTTTGACCTATCCTAGCAGTATCGTCGTGAGGTCTGTCTGTGTGTGTGTGTGTGTGTATGTCTGTCCGTAACACGTTAAGTCCTAAACCGCTGAACCAATCTTCATGAAATTTTCCGGTAAAATAGTGTTCGATACTCCTACGAGCTGATTAGATTTTGGTCAAAATTCATAAATGGTAATGATAGTTTTTTAACCGTTAAACAATTTAAAAAACGCTATCTTTTTAACGAAGTGTCGTATCAATATGCGGTTTTCGGAATGTCGTAGAGCACATTCTTCTCAAAAATTTATGTTTTTTACCAAAAACTTCGTAGAAGCATTAGTTTCGGAGATATTTACAAAAAACTGTTTTCAAGATTGATATAGCATGGAGTTTACATGCAGTGCCCATTAGCAGGCTTGGAGGGTATCAGATCCGTATTGGATCCATTTATTTCATATTAGGATTAGTTTTTGAGAAAATTAGATAAGTAACAAAAATGCCTTATTTTCTGATTTTTTAAAATTGGTTTAATTTACGGACGCCCGGAGTTTTAATTATAAAACTGATCCGAGTATGTTAAACATCATTTTAAAGGAAATTTAATCGACTATCCAAAATGTAAATCATATTTTCCTGTTGACGTTGGTTTTTAAAAATATCGAATAAATCATGTGAAAAACATAGGTATTTTTTAAACTTTTTTAAATAATTTCAATTAACAGACACTGCTGGAGGGTTTGTAATCAGTCTAACTAAAAAACATACGGATGATTTTCGCTACACCCTGTATTTTAGGTATCATATTTTAATTATATTTTATAAAAGGCCAAGGCCTAAAAGTAGGTATCCATTTCCTGTTTACTGGGTATCGAATCTGAAGGCCTGCGTATCCAAATAGATAAACAATATAGTCTAAAAAGATGCCTTGCAGACTGATAGGAACTATGACAAAACTCTAGGAAAAAATAAAAAAATCCGAAATTATAATTTACTCCTCTTCCCTATAGATGTAAAGTTATGTAAAAGTAACATTATCAACTTCCAGAAACGCTAGAGAGCTGAGATTTGACAGACTGACAGAAACTAAGAGAAATCAATATAATAATTGAGATAAAGTATAGCCAAGTTCTTCAATATACATTTTAAAATTAAAGGTTTTTACTAGTTTGGAAAAGTTTTCTTAAATGTTTTGCGAAATATATTTGAAACGTAAAGTTTAGTACCCGTGAATAAAGAAAACAAAAATTTTTTGTGGATAATCGGGTGTAGAAAGATTTTGTTCCTCTTGTGGTTTTCCGCGGGCAGCTCGAAAGCTGTACACCCACGGGGGTCGAAGATCTAATGGCCACCTATTAAGTGTTGACAGTTAACTGTTACGTGCTTAAAGGACACTTCAGAACACTGCATGGTCAATGTAACACCTTTGTAAAGTTAGAGGGACGGTATATATAAAACTCATCTTACGATATTGGTAAGAGAAATGAAAAATAATGCCTGCAATACTATATGATTTATACTCAAGTGGCGACATCTTCCGAATACAAAAGAAACTATGACCATGGAAAAATAATTTAATAAGTTTTAATATATTGCGAAATATATTTAACACGTCACGTGTCAAAAATTACTAAAAAACATTTTTGTAAAATTTTCTTGAAAACAAAGGGCTGTAGGATATAATAAGTTAAAAAGTAGTTTTTTTTCAATTTAAATAGACAAAATATGTAATAAAAATTGATTATTTTGGTTATTGTTGAAAATTTATTTTTATAAGTACGACCCTGTAGGGTTACCTGTAAAATAAACCCCACATTATATTAGAGCTTTTAAAAGGAAATTATATTTTCTACAATAAAAAAAGTGTAATTTTTGAGTAAATTTTATAAAACCTAAAATATACATGTTTTTTCGAAATAATCCCAATTTACGCACGCCACTGAAGAGCTACTTGCTTTTCCTAATCTCAGCGACCAATACATCGTTGAACAGGGGTCTTTTCTTAAAAAGATAGCGGCTTAGGAACTGCAAAAAAGTGAAAGGGCAAAAATTTCGATTTAGTATTGTGGCTGCAAAAATCTACATAGTGTTTGAAAAATCGTCAAAACTCACAATTTAAAAAATTCAATTGGAGAGTTACCTAACATTCCTTTGGGCCTCGCTCATGCTAAAAACCTATTTCTTTAAGAAAAAATTCAAATTCACTTTTATCCACTGCATTTGAAGGTAATATCCCATTATTATTGGTTTGCCAAATATATTTAAAACGTTACAGTTTAGAATCCGTGACTAAAAAGAATCCGTGACCAAAAAGAACAAAAATATTCGTGGATAAGCAGGTATAAAAAGGTTTTGTTTCTCTTGTATTTTTTCCGTGGGCAGCTCGAAAGCTGTACACTCACGGGGTCTAAGACCTAATGGACACCAATTAACTGTTTCGCTAGAGAGACAGTATATAAATCTCATCTTACGATATTGGTAAGAGAAATGAAAAATAATGCCTGCTATACCTTATTCTTTAAACACATGTAGCGACATCTACCAAATACAAAAGAAACTTTGCCCACGAAAAAATACAAGAGAAACAAAACCTTTTTGTATATGCTCTAACCACGAAAAATGTTTGTTTCATTTTAAATAAAGTTATCCAAAAATTAGCCTGGAAGCTTGAAATTGGACACTGATTTAAAAATAAACCAGGTGTCATTTAACAAATTTTTACCTTATATGAAGTTAAAGTACGATATAAGTTAGTCAAAACTAAGTTTAATTTATTTAATAACTCATTATTCGCCTTTGTCAGCCCCTTACAACTGCTAACTGTGATTATCACTGCACTTTAATAATAATTTATCGAATAATTTAATTTAATTAAAAAAATATTAAGGTCACTTTTATCCAATACTACCTAATATTAGTTTTTGCCGAACATTTTGCATAATATATATTCCAAAGAACTAACCTAGGAACTTAAAATTAGACACTGTCTTAAAAATGACATCTGGTATTTTGCAAATTTTACTCTGCTCTATAAAATGAAAGTATACTATACTATATAGTTTAATGTGGCATTTGCGAATTTCTTAATATCTACAAGAAAATATTTATTTCTGGTTACTTTGTTAAGCGCGCTCTATGAAAATGAAAAAAACTGTTGACTGATTATTATGTTAAAAGGTCCGAGTAAGCGAATGGTATAACCTACGTCAAAATCTGACGCATGGTTTTGAAGATATTGTAATTTTTTTAAATAACAATACTTGAAATTTATGGAGCTTTTTAAACATTTTGCGTTAAATTTCAAAAACCATAGGTCCCAGATAATTTTTTATAATGTAACAAATTGTAGCTCCTTTCATGCTACAAAAATAGTACAACGAAAAAAGTGTTTATATTTTAACCAATTTGTCTATAATATTGTATTTTGTTAACTCTTTACCAATATTTCTCGCGGTATATAATTTAAAAATAAACCTACGGACATAAAATTTGCCATAACTCAAAAATGACATATGTCATTTTATAGATTTTTTTCTGCTCTTTAACATGAAATTAATCCTATTATTATTGCAATTATATTTCAAAAAAAATTTGCAAATTCCTGTAATTTTATAAGATTTTTATTAATTTTGGACCGTTTTGATAAATGTTAAGTGCCCTACACCAGCGCCCTCTACATTAAGGTTATAACTATAAATAAAGTTTTATGTAGAAAGGTTCGGTGAAGTGAGTGGTGTAATTTTTGTCCAATTCGGACCCACTGTTTTAAAGATATCGCGATTTTTGTAAAAACGCGTGTAATTTCCAATGAGATTTTTGCGTGTTTTTTAATATTTATTTTTCAAACTCAAAAACGGTACAACTTAGAAAAGTCAAACTTTTTAAAAAATATATTTTGGTATTTTCTTAAAAAGATAGCAGTTCGAGAACTGTCAAAAAGTGTAAAGGCAAAAAAATTTCTCGATTCAGTATTTTTGACTGCAAAAACCTGGCATAGTTTTTGAAAAATCCTCAAAACTCAAAAACCAAAAACTAATTTTAAAAACCAACTATACGGTTACCGAACACTCTGTTAGGTCCGCAAATGTTTAAAATTTGGTTAAAATGGGTTAAACAGTTTTGGAGTAATGACCAGATGTATTTTAAAAACGGCAAATAAACAGTGAAATTCTGACCAATTTTATGGTATAGTGAAAATACGTCACTGCAGGGATTCAGAAGAGCCCCAAAATGGGGCACTTGGCTATTTCCGATCTGGCTGAAAAATAATAGGCTTCCTGACCACACATAAGAGTATACTTGTGCAAAATCTCAAGTTTTTAGAATAATCCCCTGGACACTTATGGTGTGCCAACGGAGGTACATCAAAAAAAGTCACTTTTTGACGGTTTTTCCCCTATTTCCCCTACTTAAAATTTTGCGATTTGTCCCAAAATCGACATTTTTGGTCTCCCGTAAGTTCTTAATCAGCACGCCAAATTTCGTCCTTCTACGTCAAAGCGTTCCCGAGTACGCGTCAAAATTCGAGCGTGATACCGTAGGGGTGCTAGGGACGGAATAAAAATAAAAATAATGTTACGGCCGAGGCGGCTCAAGTAATTGATTTTCGCCACAAGCGAAAATCAATAAACATACGGATGATTTTCGCTACGCAAATTCTTTTATTAACAAATTTGCTTCGCAACTTTGTGTTGAGCAAAATTTGCTTCACAAATTAGTTTATTAGTAAATTTGCTTCGCAAATTTTTTACATCCAACACTTTTAAAACTGTTGCAGCATTGATTTTCGCTAACCCTCTCGCCGGCGGCGAGATTTTGTGTTTAATTATTTATAATAATATGTTTACCAGTATTTCTATTGATATCGTACAATAACATTGTCTACAAGTTTCAAACAAAGAATTTGGAGAATTATTATTGGTTCATAAATTTGTGTTAATAAAATTTGCTTCGCAAAGTTACTTTTGCCAATAAGTTGCTTTGCAAATTGTATTTACTAGTATTATTTTAAATTAATATCGAACTCATACACAGTTATTAAAAAGTGCATTTTTTATCCCTAAAATGTGTAACTCTCGCTTTGCTCATGCGACAAATTCACGGTCTCAAAAAATTACATATTTTACCAATTTGTGTATATTCTGTAATGTTTCGCCAAGTTCGGGCAAACCATCTTTTTTTTGAAAGATTTCAGCCCATATTTGACCTATCTATAATTCTTATTTGACATGATCAACAAAACTCAAGCTTTGCATTGTCGTAGACCTTGACACGGTTCGGTTCGGTTCGGTTCGGTTCCATCCAAGTTTCATGGACTTCCATAAAGCAGTAAAGCAGTTACGGAATTTGAAAATTCGTCGAATTTGCCAGTCACTTACTCATATATAGATCATCAAAATTCTACTGTACTTCCAGACATGCAACAACGCTGAAATTTAGCAGACTCATAGAAATTATGACCAAACCCATGGAAAAAACCCCCAAATTTTTATTTACTCCCGTCTTCTATACATTTAAATCTATGTAATACATGTAAAGTTATGTAAAAGTAACATAGCCAAATTCTAGAAACGCTAGAGGGCTAGGTTTTGACAGACTATAAGACTGATAGGAACCATGACAAAACTGTAGGAAAAAAATAAAAAAAAACCCGAAAGTATAATTTACTCCCCTCCCCTATACATGTAAAGTTATGTAAAAGTAACATTGCCAACTTTCAGAAACGCTAGAGAGCTCAGATTTGACAGACTGACAGAAACTAAGAGAAATCTATATAATAATTGAGATAAAAGTATAGCCAAGTTCTTCAATATACATTTTAAAATTAAAGGTTTTTACTAGTTTGGAAAAGTTTTCTTAAATGTTTTGCGAAATATATTTAAAACATAAAGTTTAGTACCCGTGAATAAAAAAAACAAAAATTTTTCGTAGATAATCGGGTGTAGAAAGGTTTTGTTCCTCTTGTGGTTTTCCGTGGGCAGCTCGAAAGCTGTACACCCACGGGGGTCCAAGATCTAATGGCCACCTATTAAGTGTTGACAGTTAACTGTTTCGTAGTTAAAGGGCTCTTCAGAACACTGCATGGTCAATGTAACATCTTTGTAAAGTTAGACAGACGGTATATAAATCTCATCTTACGTTATTGGTAAGAGAAATGAAAAATAATGCCTGCAATACTTTATGCTTTATATACAAGTGGCGACATCTTCCGAATACAAAAGAAACTATGCCCATGGAAAAATAATTTAATAAGTTCTCCAATATACATTATAAAATGAAAAGTTTTTACTAGTTTGGAAAAGTTTTCTTAAATATTTTGCGAAATATATTCAAAACGTAAATGATTTTGATGTTCATATATTTGGGTCACTGTCAAACATTACCAAAAAACATTTTTGTAAAATTTTCTTGAAAACAAAGGGCTGTAGGATATAATAAGGCAAAAAGTAGTTTTTTTTTAAATAGAACAAGTAGATGAATATATATCTGGTACAAATTATTAAACTAAAAAAAGAAAACCAAACAGCTGAAATCAAGAGACGAGTAAGATTAGCCTGGGCAGCATTCGGTAAATTAAGCTACATAATAAAAAATAAAAAGTATCCTCAGTACCTTAAAATGAAAGTGTATAACCAATGTATTCTTCCTGTGCTCACATATGGATCCCAGACCTGGACGCTTACAAAATCAGACATGGATAAGGTAACAAAAGCCCAAAGATCAATGAAAAGACAAATGTTACATGTAAAGCTAACAGACAGAAAAAGGAATGAATGGATAAGAAATAAAACAAAAGTAAGGGATGTTAGAGGAGAGATAGCAAAATTAAAATGGAAATTTCACTGTCATAATATCAAACTGAAAGACAATCGATGGAGCAAATGCATTGTAGACTGGAGACCTTGGGAAAATAAAAGAAGTAGGGGAAGACCCCAAATGAGATGGACGGACGATTTGAAGAGACATGCAGGGACTAAATGGATGACCAGGGCGATAGACAGAGAAGAGTGAAAGATATTGGGGGAGGCCTATGTCCAAAGATGGATCGAAGAAAGCTAAATAGATAGATAGACTTAAAATTATTACCAAAAATCGTTAAAATATAGTGCTAATATTATTATTTTATATTTGTATTAAGGGTCCTTTAGACATGTACAAAAATCTATTTCAATTTCTTTTGTGTAAATTTAATAGCTCATAAAAATATTAATTCTTAAAAGAATTGAGAAATTTATACGTATTCCAAAGATTATTTGGCCACACTGTATCCTTAACCTATTAAAAAGCAACGTTGTTCAATTTGATATTTTAAAATTCATCTTTTTCCCTACTTTCCAAACTTAAAAAATGCTATAACTTGGCAAAAAGTTATTTGAACTTTTTGTCTGCTTTGGACCTTTAATTATATTTTATAAAACGCCAAGGCCCAAAAGTAGGTATCCATTTCCTGTTTACTGGGTATCCAATCTGAAGGCCTGCGTATCTAAATGGATACACAATATAGTCTCCCCTTCCCTATACATGTAAAGTTATGTAAAACTTACATTACCAACTTCCAGAAACGCTAGAGAACTGAGATTTGACAGACTGACAGAAACTAAGAGAAATCTATATAATAATTGAGATAAAAGTATAGCCAAGTTCTCCAATATACATTTTAAAATTAAAGGTTTTTACTAGTTTCGAAAAGTTTTTTTAAATATTTTGCGAAATATATTTAAAACGTAAAGTTTGGTACCCGTGAATAAAGAAAACAAAAATTTTTCGTGGATAATCGGGTGTAGAAAGGTTTTGTTCCTCTTGTGGTTTTCCGTTGGCAGCTCGAAATCTGTACACCCACGGGGGCCAAGATCTAATGGCCACCTATTAAGTGTTGACAGTTAACTGTTTCGTGCTTAAATGATCCTTTAGAACACTGCATGGTCAATGTAACACCTTTGTAAAGTTAGAGAGACGGTATATAAATCTCATCTTTCGATATTGGTAAGAGCAATGAACAATAATGCCTGCAATACTGTATGCTTTATACACTATGCCCATAGAAAAATAATTTAATAAGTTCTCCAATATACATTTTAAAATGAAAAGTTTTTACTAGTTTGTAAGAGTTTTCTTAAATATTTTGCGAAATATATTGCGAAATATATTTAAAACGTAAAGGATTTTGATGTCCGTATATTTGGGTCTCTCTCAAAAATTACCAAAAAATTTTTTTATATATTTTTTTTAAAAACAAAGGGATATAGAATATAATAAGGTGAAAATTATTTTAAATAGACAAAATATGTAATAAAAATTGATTATTTTGGGTATTTTTGAAAATTTATTTTTATAAGTACGCCCCTGTAGGCTTACCTGTGAAATAAACCCCACATTATATTAAAGCATTTAAAAGGAAATTATATTTTCTACAATAAAAAAAGTGTAATTTTTGAGTAAATTTTATAAAACCTAAAATAAAACTGTTTTACGGACGCCACTGAAGAGCTACTTGCTTTTCCTAATCTCATCGACCAATGCATCGTTGAACAGGGGTCTTTTCTTAAAAAGATAGCGGCTTAGGAACTGCAAGAAAGTGAAAGGGCAAAAATTTCGATTTCGTATTGTGGCTGCAAAAAGCTACATAGTTTTTGAAAAATCGTCAAAACTCATAATTTAAAAATTCAATTGGAGAGTTACCTAACATTCCTTTGGGCCTTGCTCATGCTAAAAACCTATTTCTTTAAGAAAAAATTCAAATTCACTTTTATCCACTACATTTGAAGGTAATATCCCATTATTATTGTTTTGCGAAAACGTTACAGTTTAGGATCCGTGACAAAAAAGAATCCGTGACCAAAAAGAACAAAAATATTCGTGGAAAAGCAGGTATAAAAAAGTTTTGTTTCTCTTGTATTTTTTCCGTGGGCAGCTCCAAAGCTGTACACTCACGGGGTCCAAGACCTAATGGACACCTATTAACTGTTCCGCTAGAGAGACAGTATATAAATCTCACCTTGATACAAAAGAAATTTTGCCCACGAAAAAATACAAGAGAAACAAAACCTTTTTGTATATGCTTTAACCACGAAAAATGTTGGTTTCTATTTAATTAAATTTATCCAAAAATTAGCCTGGAAGCTTGAAATTGGACACTGATTTAAAAATAAACCATGTGCCATTTAACAAATTTTTATCTTATATGAAGTTAAAGTACGTTGTAAATTAGTCAAAACTAAGTTTAATTTATTTAATAACTCATTATTCGCCTTTGTCAGCCCCTTACAACTGCTAACTGTGATTATCACTGCACTTTAATATTAATTTATCGAATAATTTAATTTAATTTTAATATAATATAATAAAAGTGCCTGTTTACCGCTAAAATATGTAGCTCTCACTCCGGTCATGCTAAAAACTTATTGCTTTAAAAAATATTAAGGTCCCTTTTATCCGTTATATTTGTCATGTAAAATACTACCTAATATTAGTTTTTGCCAAAGATTTTGCATAATATATAGTCCAAAGAATTAACCTAGGAACCTAAAATTAGACACTGTCCTAAAAATGACATCTGGTATTTTGCAAATTTTACTCTGCTCTTTAAAATGAAATTAATCCTATTATTATTGCAATTATATTTCAAAAAAGATTTGCAAATTCCTTTAATTTTATAAGATTTTTATTAATTTTGGACCGTTTTGATAAATGTTAAGTGCCCTACACCAGCGCCCTCTACATTAAGGTTAAAACTATAACTAAAGTTTTATGTAGAAAAGTTTGGGGAAGTGAGTAGTGTAATTTTTGTCCAATTCGGACCTACTGTTTTAAAGATATCGCAATTTTTGTAAAAATGCGTCTTATTTCCGTTGAGATTTTTGCGGGTATTTTAATATTTATTTTTCAAACTCAAAAACGGTACAACTTAGAAAAGTCAAACTTTTTTTAAAAAATATTTTGGTCTTTTCTTAAAAAGATAGCAGTTCGAGAACTGTCAAAAAGTGTAAGGGCAAAAAAATTTCTCGATTCACTATTTTTGACTGCAAAAACCTTGCATAGTTTTCCAAAAACCCTCAAAACTCAAAAACCAAAAACTAATTTTAAAAACCAACTATACGGTTACCGAACACTCGCTTAGGTCCGCAAATGTTTAAAATTTGGTTAAAATGGGTTAAACAGTTTTGGCGTAATGACCAGATATATTTTAAAAAACGGCAAATAAACAGTGAAATTCTGACCAATTTTATTGTATAGTGAAAATGCGTCACTGCAGAGATTCAGAAGAGTCCCAAAATGGGGCACTTGACTTTTTCCGATATGGCTGAAAAACAATAGGCTTCCTGACCACACATAAGAGTATACTTGTGCAAAATCTCAAGTTTCTAGAATAATCCCCTGGACACTTATGGTGTGCCAACGGTGGTACATCAAAAAAAGTCACTTTTTGACGGTTTTGCCCCTATTTCCCCTACTTAAAATTTTCCGATTTGACACAAAATTGACATTTTTGGTCTCCCGTAAGTTCTTAATCAGCGCGCCAAATTCCATCCTTCTACGTCGAAGCGTTCCCGAGTAAGCGTCAAAATTCGAGCGCGATACACTAGGGGCGCTAGGGACGGAATAAAAATAAAAATAAAAATAATGTTACGGCCGAGGCGGCTCAAGTAATTGATTTTCGCCACAAGCGAAAATCAATAAACATACGGATGATTTTCGCTACGCGAAAACATCCGTATCAAAATGCTTCGCAAATTAGTTTATTAACAAATTTGCTTCGTAAATTTGTCTTGAGAAAAATTTGCTTCGGAAATTAGTTTATTAACGAATTTGCTTCGCAAATTTTTTACATCCAACACTTTTAAAACTGTTGCAGCATTGATTTTCGCTAAGCCTCTCGCCTGCGGCGAGATTTTGTGTTTAATTAATTATAACAGTAACAGTATTTCCATTGATATCGTACAATAACATTTGGGGGATTGGAAACAAAATCATTGTCTACAAGTTTCAAACCAAGAATTTGGAGAATTATTATTGGTTCATAAATTTGTGTTAATAAAATTTGCTACGCAAAGTTACTTTTGTCAATAAGTTGCGTTGCAAATTTAATTTACCAGTATTAATTTAAGTTAATATCGAACTCATACACAGTTATTAAAAACTGCATTTTTACCCCTAAAATGTGTAACTCTCGCTTTGCTCATGCGACAGACTCACGGTCTCAAAAAATTACATATTTTCCTTGATACTTGATCAAGTATCATTTCCTCATAAATCGTTAATCTTTTATTCTATAAAATCCGTTTAGTGGTTTAAATAATAATTGTTATTCCAACTGTTGCTTTAACTTCTGTCTGCAATAATTTCCTTATAAATTCTGAACCGATATCAATAATAAAAAAAGAAATATTGCTCTTTGAACAAAACTATTGAAATTTTCCGACATTTTCAATACCAAGATGTTAAAAAAAAGTCAAATTTGTCCTTCTTGGAAGGATCACTTCTTTGTATGTTGCGAGGATTTATTTTTTTATGATTAGTACCTCGTTGTGAGTGGTGGATCTTATAAATAAATTCAAAAAAGGTTCGAAAAATTTTTCGTAACATAAGAAACAACCATCCTTTATGGAGGGTCAAATTCGAATTAGCAAGCCATATTATATTTAGAGTTGGCGGAGAATTTCGCCATGATGCTTTTTATTTTATTGTCGGTTTAGTAATAATGAATTTATGAGGAAATGAATGAGTAGAGTATTTCTTTATTTGCATAAAATTTTCAAACATATTTGAGCAAACAGCGTCAAAAATTAGCAAAAACAGCATAATGATCCTAATAAACTAATAAACAAAAATGTCTTTAAACAAAAAAACAAAAAAAAACAATACCTATTACAAAGCAAAATTTGACCTACTTAATATCAATTAAAATGTAAGAAAAAATATACATTATATCACTTGTCAAGTATTGGATAGATATGTACTAGAATTATTTTAAAAAGCATTTAATTTTAAACAAAACAGGATAAAAAACTGATAAAAAATAATTTAAAAAAAATAAATGAAAACACTATACTGCTGAGCCTGGAGGGAAAGCCAGATATTCTTCTAGAGAATATGGCTCTATGTTTTTAATATAATCAAAAACAGATTTTTAAAATTTTTTTACATTTATTTCCCTCCTTATAGTCAAGGGTAATTTATTAAAAGGTATTATACATGAATAAACAGGGCTTCGCTCTGTCATGCTCAGTATGTGAAGTGGAATATTCATATGCAAGGATCTAGTAGGATATGAACGTCTGGGAACAAGATGTTCGAATTTTTGAAAATTTTTAAATAAAAACATGACACATTCATAGATGTATATGCCATAAAATGTAAGAATATTTAACAATTTATACTTACCCCTACATGATTCTGTTGTTTTCATCCCCAACATTAAGCGGATCACCCTTTTCTGAATTAAAAAGGGTTCTGCAACCAAGACAGCCGATGCGCCCCCCCAGAAAATTAAACCATATCTTAGAGTTGAATAGAAGTTGGCATAATACACTGATAAAAGAGTGTCTTGGTTAAGATATTTTTTCAAAACTCTTAGGGAGTAACACGCAGAATTTAGTTTTTTGCACACTCGCTTTATGTGAATTTCCCATGACAAGTTTTGATCTATATCCATGCCTAGAAAAGTCACACTCTCAGAGAGTTCGACATCCCGCGAGAGCAACCAGAAAGTCTCTAAGTATTCATCTTTTGATTGCATTGTTCTAAAACAGACGAACACAGACTTATCACAATTCAACAGAAGACCGTTTCCACTAAACCAATTTTCAGCTCTCTCCAAACCAAATCTCGCTCGTTCAGAAAGAATCTCGAATGTCTCTGCCCAGAAAAGGATATTGGTATCATCAGCATAATTAACAATGCTTAGAAATGCACTCTTGATGTAGTTTGGCAGATCATTAATGTAGATAAGAAACAAAAACGGCCCCAGGATGCTACCCTGTGGCACGTCCAAGGTCACATTTATGTCCTCCGAAAAATACCAAGACCCCTCCTTATTAAGTCCCACTCTTTGCCTTCGATCTGATAGATATGAAGCCAACCATTAAAGTGCTGGACCCCTGATCCCATAGGATTCTAATTTTTTTAGGATATCTATGTGTTTTAAACAGTGAAAAGCTTTTGACAGGTCCAGAAATGCTCCCAAGACTTTGTTTCTACCCTCAGTCCCCTCCAGTATCTTTTCAAGAAAGTCATATGTTGCAGTTTCGATTGACCTTCCCTTTAAAACCCGTGTTGAGTTGAACTAAGGAGATTGTGTATTGCAAAAAACTTTTTTAATCGGTTATTCATAGCAACTTCAAAGACTTTTGAAAAGGATGAAGGGAGGCTTATGGGCCTGTAGTTTTTAATTTTGGTAGGATCTCCCTTCTTGTTTAAAGGTTTTACTACTGCCAGCTTTAAGGATTCTGGAAAAAGACCCTCTTTAAATGAATTATTTATTATAAAACAAAGTGCCCGGCATAGTTCTTCAGAGCAAAACTTTATCAGATTGCACTGGCGTATATATGGGGGGACCTGGGGGGCCCGGGCCCCCCCGAAGCTGAGATTTTTTTAGATATTTTCGACATATGTCGTGAAGATAAACATAAAATAGCATAAAATACGCCCTCATGGGGTCTCGGGAAAACTGCCTCGGGCCCACCCCGAAACTTTTTTCTATATACGCCACTGTCAGATTGGATGATATTTCGACAAAAATGTGTGCTAAATGCACATAGAAATGGCAAGGCAATCGCATAATCCGTAAAACTTTTCCGAAAAAAATCAAATCAGCCTTTTTAAAAAGTAAAGTTTTTATGTCCGTCATTTTGGATTTTACAATGACGGCAAATTTTAATAGTGATCTTTTAAAAGCAATCAATCTTTATATTTTAATAAAATCGGTTCGGCAAAAATTTATTTATTAGGAAATTAATAGGTACAGACAGGATTTAGAAGACAATCGTTACAACCTGTAAAACAATATAGTTAAAGCAAAAATCAATTTTTAGGGCCGAAATCGTTTTTAACGATTTATATCTCGTTGTGCTTAACAAAGTTAGAGCTTTTCTACAAACAAAGAAATATCCAAAATTTCCACACGTTTCCAACATAAGAATAAACAAGCCTCTTTCAAGGGTCAAGATGGTGGACAAAAATATACTTTTACACAAATGTCCGATAAATCGATCCCTGCCAACTACTCTTTGCTTTCGTAAAATTGGTGTTATAGTTGGAAAGTTATAACGAAAAACATTTTGTCGGGTTTTTTTGCCCACCAGGAATATTTGAAAAGCGCTCATTTTTATAAATTGTTTTCTTTCAGACCAAATTGATACTTTCAAATATCTTAAAATTCTTACCATAACATACAAACATTTAACATAATATCATGGTGTAATAATATCAAACTTTAATAGGTGGTAGAAAAGATCAAAAGAAGGATTTTTTCTTATTATATTTTGCATCATACTTCTTTGTTTTTTAGATAAAGGGTGCCAAACTTAACAGCTATTATTTTATTTTTTGTTTTAACTTCCTTAAAAACATAAAAGAAAATCGACATTTTCTGAAATTATGCATGACAATAAGCGTAATAATTAAAGGGTAAAATTATTTAAAAATAAATAAAAATATTCAAAATCATTATCCAAAATAGGGGATTTTGGATATGGCGAAAGGAATGACAGGGGCACAACCTTAATGAACTATCTAGAGGAAAGACACATGTATCATTTGTTCTATAGGAAGAAACCGCAACGAAAGTGGACATGGCTCAACCTGACTGCTGAAAAAGCATCGTTAGAGATGTAACAGTCCTAAATAGCTTTACAACAGGCAGTGATCACAGGATGGTCAGAAAGAAAAATTAACAATAAAAATAAACAACTTGACATGAGTAAACTTACAGAAAATAAAGCCATATAGAAAGAAATGCTATACGAACAGCTAACCCAAAACTTAAGATGCGAAAACGAAAATATAGATGAAATAAATGATACGCTGATAAGAACTATGACCCAAGCCGGAAAAGATGTGGCACAAAAGCGCGGTGGATAGAATAGACCGGTGTTCGGATCTTATATATATATATATATATATATGTCGAATTTTCCACGTCACTGGTGGTCCAGCTGGTTTTTGTAAACAAAAGATCTGTTATGAATTTTAAAACTAATATTTTTTGAATTTTTTGAAAACTAAGGCCATTTTTCTACTGTTTTCTCGTACATCCATATAAAATGTAATTTTCTAGATGTATTGTCGTTATTTTTTTTTCGCCTGCTTTATTTTTTATTATACAAAACTTAAACTACAAATCAAACTGAATGTGATGGTTTAATATCAAAGGTGTACCGAGGACTATTAGGTAGTAAACAAAGAGGCATGTCACCGGATAATTTTTGAAGCTGAAACGAACCCATTCATTTCTTCGATTGTTAGTTTTTGTGTAAATTGAAATGAAGCGGTTAAAAAAAATACTCTGCCAATCTATGGGCACCTAAGCTCACACTAAGTACTGTAGTTATAGTGTACGTGTGAGCTAATATAACTAAAAACTGAAATATATTTTATGCAACTCCAGACTCAATTACCTTTCGTTTGATACCACACAAGCCATGTTTTGCCTTAAACTCTAATTTTTAAAATCTACCCCCACCCTTTTTTTAAAAACTAAAATGTATTTTGTTTAACTCCAGACTCATTTACCTTTTGTTTGTAATAAAACTTTTTGACGGTTTTTCCCCTATTTCCCCTACTTGAAATTTTCCGATTTGTCCCAAAATCGACATTTTTGGTCTCCCGTAAGTTCTTAATCAGCACGCCAAATTTCATCCTTCTACGTCAAAGCATTCCCGAGTACGCGTCAAAATTCGAGCGTGATACCGTAGGGGTGCTAGGGACGGTATAAAAATAATAAAAATAATGTTACGGCCGAGGCGGCTCAAGTAATTGATTTTCGCCACAAGCGAAAATCAATAAAAATGGATCCATGACGGATCTGATACCTTCCTAGCAAGCCTATTGGCACACTTCAAGTGAAGCCATGATATCAGCCTTAAAAGCAGTTTTGTATAAATATCTTAGAAACTAAAGCTCTTACGAAAACGCATATTAATACGACGCTCTATTAAAAAGTTAGCATTTTTTAAATTATTTAATTGTCAAAAAACTATCATTAGCATTAATGGATTTTGACCAAAATCTAATCAGCTCGTACGGGTGTTGAACACTATTTTACCTGAAAATTTTTATTGTCTACTGTATATTATAAGTGTTTCCTTAAGAAGGTTAGTTTATAAGAAAATTTGAAAAATACTCAAAGTTTGAGATTTTGGGAAGCCTAGGGGGGTGTTTTTGGAGGTTTTTACAGCCATTAAAAAAAACTAATACGTATGATATGATTTTTTCGTTATATAAATATTTATTTTGAATGTACACCTGTGTCAATTGGGGCTTTACAGCGCCAATGTAAAATTTCGTCGCCATGTTGGTCGCCATCTTGAATATCTGCCTCTGTCAACAATTCGAAGTGGCAACCGGGATATTCGGATTCAGCGGGGTCTAAATAGGGTGAATTGACCATTTGCCGAAAAGTAATATAAATGTCCAAATCCCACCTTTATACCCTCGCGCCTCGTAAGCATTTTATTAATGTCTGGAAAACACCATTTGTTTAAAATAATTCTGTAATCTTATGCTACTTCAACTAATGAATAGATTTGTTAAAATTTATGTACCAAAGGGACATACGAGGTTTTTTATTGAAGAACATTAGTGATTTTGTGAAAGAAAATCAATTTCAAAATCAAAAATTAAAGTATCGACACTTGAGAACTTCATTTTCTTTCAAAAACTTCTCTAGTTGATTACCTTTCTAACGGTATGCTTCACATTGATTTAAAAAAATAATTCTGCTTTAAAATACGGATATTCTGTGAGACGGGCAATAATCGGACTTGATAAGAAAAACAATTTGATGTTTATGATCGTTTGTAACAAAATTTATAAATAAAGAACACAATACATTATTGTTAAAAGTTTAACTTTTGTTTAAGAAGGTAATCGATCATAAACATCAAATTGTTTTTCTAACCAATTCCGAACGAGTCTCGCCCTTCTGACGGAATATCCGTATTTTAAAGCAGAAATGTTTTTTTATCAATGTGTAGCATACCGTTAGAAAGGTAATCAACTAAAGAAGTTTTTAAAAGAAAATGAAGTTCTCAATTGTCGATACTTTTTTTGATTTTTAATTTTGAAATTGATTTTCTTTCACAATATCACTAATGTTATCAAATACCAAATTGCAAAATAATGCAAGGACCTAAAACTATAAACAAGTGAAATTAAAGAAAGAAAAATAAGAAAAAAGTTCTCTGCCTCGGCCGGGGATCGAACCCGGGATCTCTTGCTATCCAGGCAAACATTCTACCACTCAATACAAGAACGAGAAAACCTCAGGGTATTAACTCGACCAAGTCATCCAACTGATCTCTCCACATTCTTCTTTCCCACTGTCACTAATGTTCTTCAATAAAAAACCTCGTATGTCCCTTTGGTACATCAATTTTAACAAATCTATTAATTAGTTGAAGAAGCATAAGATTACAGAATTATTTTTTTTTAAAATGGTGCTTTTCCAGACATTCATAAAAAGCTTACAAGGGTTTAAATGTTGGATTTTGGATAATATGAGAAAAAAAAAATAAAAATTCATATCTCGTTAGCCGTGACTCTTAGGACCCAAGTTCCAAGGTTGAAAAGGTAGCAAATGACCCCAGCAATATCCCAAAAAATTTTGACGGTTCATGTGCCGAACACCCTGTATATATATTTTTTGAACAGAAATATACAGGGTGTTCCAACTAAAAGGGAACAGACGTGTTTTTTGGTATTTTTTGTGTGAATTTGGAGAAACGCTCGGACCCGACGTTTTTTTTTTTGCGAGGGGGACACCTTTTGGCTATCTTGAAATTTTTGTAGCGCGCACCATCTTCGAGGGGTATACTTTACCCCCCTTTATATTTTGAATAGGGAAAGTGGGTCTAGTGATACCTTCTTTTGAAGTTCTCTTGAATATCTTTAAAACCGTGTAAAAATTTCGAATGCATTTACCTGAGGATGGCCCAAAAGGCCGAAACCGGTCGTGGATTGGCATGGATCACTTGTTCCTGATGGTCAGGACGTGTTTCAGACGGGGATCATTCGTATCCTTGTGATCGACGTTGGAGAGAGTGAAAACCAAACAGTTTTAACCCCCAAGAAATTGTTGATAATTTTAATAACTTTTTTGCCACAATTGGTAACAAACTAGCCAGTAAGATAAAGATTCCAACACAGAAAAAATATTACTTACAATCCGCCTTTGTACTCAATGTTTCTTGGACCGACAAGTAAAAATGAAATTTTAAATATTATAACAAATTTAAAATATGGTATATCGTCGGGACCAGATCAACTAAGAAATGCGCATCCGACACTTATCAAGGACTACATTTCTAAAGCACTTTCCAGTATTTTTAACAGATGCGTCAGTCAACGTTATTTTCCTGCATGCTTTAAAAACATTTTTCGTAAAACCATTATATAAATCAGGTAAAAAAAAACAGAAATGTCAAATTATAGGCCAATAAGTCTAACATCGGTTGTTTCCAAGATATTTTAAAAGGTAATTAAAAAAAGATTGACAACTTATTTTAAAAAAATCTATTTTATCTCCACATCAGTATGGCTTTCAAGATCAACGGAGGATGCGATTGCCGAATTTACTTAATTAATTTGTAAATCAGTAGATAAGAAAAAACCATGTATTGCAGTTTTTTTTAGATTTGGCAAAGGCGTTCGACATAGTAAACCATTCTTTAATGTTGCGTAATCTTGAGAGTATAAGGGCTAGAGGTACACCTCTAAAATTGTAAAAAGTAAAAAAAAAACCCAAAATTAATGATGTTATAAGCCACGAAGCTTCTATTCTACAAATAACCTGTTTATATAATTTATATCATAATTTTAATACTAGAAACCTGTCTTGTCAAGTAAAATTACTGTACCCAAACCTAACAAAAAAAAAACCGAACTGGTTTATAAATATTTCGCCAATTTGGAATCGCTATTTCGAATTCTATGTGTTAAAAAAACATTAAATTGTATGGACACCGGATACACCTAAAAATATAAAATCGTTTAATTTTTAGATTTCATCACCTTTTTCATCCATTTTGGTTTTGCCGTACTGATGATGTCTAAGAAAACTGTACCATCGATGTATACTAATACCCTGTTCTGAGAACCAGACCGAAAATTGATTTAGTCTTTGACAACCATAAAAAGAATTTTTATTTATTCAAATCTGTAGCTCATCCAAAAGTAGTTGAAAAAGCTCTTTAGATGTCGCAAAATTTTAAACAAAAGCATAAATAAACTATTTAATAAACAGAATTGCAAACTGACGGCAATTTGGCCCGACAGCTAATTGGCTCGGCTGCGAATTAGCCCAGATGCAAATCGGGTCGATGGCCAATTATCCCGGCGCGGATCAGCCACGGCGAGTCGGTGGCGGCGAATTGTCCTAGAGCCAGACCTGTGTAACAAAACTAAATATATTTTGTGATTTGGAAGGGGATTTTTCCTTTCCCCCTATTCTAGCTCATTTTTGACTTTCCAATCATCGTAAACAAATCCAGTAGTATGGTCAAGGGAGAATGCCAAAGAGCACCACAGTAAGCTGGTGTAATCCATTTTAAAACCGATCTTGCAATCAATTTGGCGATTTTATGAGTAATGAATATAACCAAACTGCAGGAAAACGTGATTAAACTTGTTGCTTTGCGGCTGACAGGTTAGAAAGAGTTTCGATTTTCGCACGCTAACTCCACGCATTTAGTGGTAATATCGTTCAGTTTTGCTTCTAAACAGGCTAACGAAAAACGGTCGCTTTCGACTTCCATTCGAAACGGATGGTTTTGTTCCAGACAAAGAAATCCTTCGACTTGATTAAGGAATGCTGTGTAAAATATTAACTTGTCGTTTGATTGGTGGGTTTGCTGTTTTTTGCATTTTTACATGGAAATGATATCTACAAAAATCTAACTGCAGTAGACCTAAGTTTGCAGTTGAACTTTTTTTCCAGTGCCTATTTTACCGGCATTAGTGGAATAATTAAAAATGGCTGGTGGCAGCAAATACGTTAAGTAATAGAATTTTATTTTTACTTATTTTTTACTTACCGATCATCGTAAATAAATCCAGAGTTCAAAGTTAATAGTAACCGGAGATTGCCAAAGAGCAACACACTAGGCTTGTGTAATCCATTATAAAATATGATCTTGCAATCAATTTTGCAATTTTGTGAGTAATACAAATAACCAAACTCCTGGTAAACGTGATTAAACTTGTTGCTTTGCGGCTGACAGGTAAGAAGCAGCTCCGGTTTTTGCACATTAACTCCACGAATTTAGTGTTAGTATCGCTCAGTCATGCTTCTAAACAGGGAAACGAAAAATTGTCCCTTTCTTTCGCTTTCGACTTCCATTCGAAACAAATTGTTTTCTTCCAGACAAAGAAATCCCTTGGCTTGATTAAGGAATGCTTTGTAAAATATTAACTCGTCGTTTTGATTGGTGGGTTCGCTGTTAGACTGAGTGGGATTTTTATCATGGAAATCACATCTACAAAAATCTAACTGCAGTAGACCTAAGTTTACAGTTGAACTTTTTTTCCAGTGCCTATTTTACCGGCATTAGTGGAATAATTAAAAATGGCTGGTGGCAGCAAATACGTTAAGTAATAGAATTTTATTTTTACTTATTTTTTACTTACCGATCATCGTAAATAAATCCAGAGTTCAAAGTATTGTTACGGGTTCACAACGACAAATTAAAACTCGCAATTGTTGAAAACGATACGTCAATTTATTTCGACAAATTATGTACAAAAACACGCACTTAAACTTAGTAATAACTTGCTAATAATTCACTACTATAATCGGTCTATTAACTTCGTGTTAATCTCACGACCACTACAGCACGCTATCTGTGACTGACTGCCTGGTGCGCGACCCCGGCCCTATATATAGGATCGTCCATCTCTCTCGAACTTTCCGGCAGCCTTCGACGTCCGGAAAGTTCCCGCACTACCGCGACCGCAAGCCACAGACAACGCAACTAAAACCTAGACTAAGAATACAACCCTAAGATAAATCGACCTAATACTACACTAAACCTAAATAAATTCCAATTATAAAATTTAAATAACTTAAATTTGTAACAGTATTAACGTAACCGGAGATTGCCAAACACAGTAGGCTTGTGTAATCCATTATAAAATATGATCTTGCAATCAATTTGGCAATTTTGTGAGTAATAAAAATAACCAAACTCCTGGTAAACGTGATTAAACTTGTTGCTTTGCGGCTGACAGGTAAGAAACAGCTCCGATTTTTGCACATTAACTCCACGAATTTAGTGCGCTCAGTCATGCTTCTAAACAGGCAAACGAAAAATTGTCCCTTTCTTTCGCTTTTGACTTCCATTCGAAACAAATTGTTTTCTTCCAGACAAAGAAATCCCTTGGCTTGATTAAGGAATGCTTTGTAAAATATTAACTCGTCGTTTTGATTGGTGAGTTCGCTGTTAGACTGAGTGGGATTTTTATCATGGAAATGACATCTACAAAAATTTTACTGCAGGTGACATACCAATAAGGGTAGACCTTAGTTTGCAGTAGAACTTTTTTTTCAGTCCCTGTTTTACCGACATTAGTGGAATAATTACAAATGGCTGGTGGCAGCAAATGCGTTAAGTAATGGAATAAAAAGGAAATTGTAACTAATTTTTACTTACCGATCATCGTAAACAAATCCAGAATTCAAAGTATTAACGTAAAGGGAGAATGCCAAAGAGCAACACACTAGGCTTGTGTAATCCATTGTAAAATACGATCTTGCAATCAATTTGGTAAGTTTATGAGTAATAAAAATAACCAAACTCCAGGTAAACGTGATTAAACTTGTTGCTTTGCGGCTGACAGGTAAGAAACAGCTCCGATTTTCGCACGTTAACTCCACGCATTTAGTGGTAGTGTCACTCAGTCTTGCTTCTCAACAGGCGAACGAAAAATTTGCCGCTTTTTTGCCTTTCGACTTCCATTCGAAACAGATGGTTTTGTTTCAGACAAAGAAATCCTTTGGCTTGATTAAATTATGTTTTATAACAAATTAACTTGTAGTTTTTTTTTGTGGGTTGATTTGTCGTGGTTACGTTCCAGTATAATTTGGAAAAGATTGTTGTTGTTTCCGATAGAGCAAATAGAGCGACACTGCGCGATCGTGTGACCGCGAAACGCGGTTTATATAGAGCGTCGACGGCGGCAGAGGTGCATCGCGCGCTCGAGACTGACTGTCAGAATACAATCGACCCTTCTCTTTGCCATTAAGTTTTCACACGCCCGCCTCAAGCGTGCGCAGCCTCGAGGGCTGTATGGCCGCCCTGCTGCCTGCTGCCGATGATTACTTACCCCTTTATATACCACAGGTGGCAGCAAAAGATGCACCAGATACACTCAAATCACTTGATATAGGTTAGGAAAGGGCTTATGTATAGTTAGATCCACTTTCTCACCCAGCACTTAAGTCCTAAGTTCCACTTAGTTTCACTCATCGACTTGCAGTTGCTGTCAAAGTTCCACTTAAGTGCTAGAATTTCTACCACTTAAGTGCAAGTATTGATATTTTTTTTAATTTTGGAAGCATTTTTAGAAAATCAAATAAAATGCTATCAACATGTTTGGTGATTTGGGAATGGGACAATTTGCCGCCGGCCGATTCGCCGCGGGACAATTCTCCGCGAGATTTTTTGTTTTATTATATTACCTTTGGCAATTGTTTAAACATTTTGATTTAGCTCGACTTCATATTAATTTGTTTATTAGTTTGGTTATAACTTTTTTCAAAGATTTAGAACTAGGTGTTTTGAGGTTTGTGTACAATTCAAAAAAATTTTTATTAAAAAAATAAATAAAATGGTGGATCCAAAATGGCGGATTTTTCCATGTATGAGCCGATTTGCAACAAACTCGGAACTTTGAGATCTGTCAGGTCGCTGATTATTATTTTTAACTTGAATTTATAAAAATCAAAATAGCGGATAAAAAATGGCGGATTTTCCCATTTATGAACCAATATGCATGAAAATTTGAACTTTGGGATGTTTCAGGTCGCTGATTATTAATTTTAAAAATCCTAAATTTATAAAAATCAAAATGGCGGATTTTCCCATTTATGAACCGATTTGCATCAAACTCGAAACTTTGAGATCTTGCAGGTCGCTTTTAATTAAATTTAGTAGCTACCCAACAAGCATTAACTTGACGGAACTGTACTAATTTTGTACTTTAACTGCTGGCAAACGGTAAACGCAAACGCCATTTTCATGTTATTAAATTTAAGTCAAAAATTGTATTGAGTTACCTTAAGCGCCGCGATGTATGTAAGTTTGAGGCGAATCGGTTTATAAATAAGAAAGTGCGCCACTGGAACCGCCATTTTGATTTTTTTAAAGTTTAAGTTAGAAATCATAATCAGCGACCTGAAACACCCCACAGTTTCGAATTTGATGCATATTGGTTCATAAATGAAAAAGTCCGACATTTTGGATCCGCCATTCAAAATAATAATCAACGACCTGAAAGATCTCAAAATTCCGAGTTTGATGCAAATCGGTTTATAAATGGGAAAATCCGCCATTTTGGAACCCGCCATTTTGATTTTTTAAAAGTTAGAAATCATAATTTTATTTATTTTTTTAATAAAAATTTTTTTGAATTGTATACAAACCTCAAAACACCTAGTTGTAAATCTTTGAAAAAAGTTATAACCAAACTAATAAACAAATTAATATGAAGTCGAGCTAAATAAAAATGTTTAAACAATTGCCAAAGGTAATATAATAAAACAAAAAATCTCGCAGAGAATTGTCCCGCGGCGAATCGGCCGGTGGCAAATTGTCCCGCGGCGAATCGGCCGCGGCGAATTGTCCCATTCCCAAATCACCAAACATGTTGATAGAATTTTATTTGATTTTCTAAAAATGTATAATAACTACCAAATACCTAGTCGGCAAAGTTTGAAAAAAGTTATAACCAAACAAATAAACAAATATATTATATGAAGTCAAGCTAAATAAAGATGTTTAAACAATTGCCAATGGTAATATCATAAAACAAAATATCTCGCGGCGAATTGTCCCCGCGGCAAATCGGCCGGCGGCGAATTGTCTACGCGGCGAATCGGCCGCGGCGAATCGGCCGCGGCGATTTGTCCCCTACCCTGGTGATTTACATGTTGTCTACTATATAACCAAGGGAAATGCCCCCAGATTAAATAAAAAATCGTGTTTTATATTTCCTCAAAATATCATTTTATATTTTTATTTCACTTATTTTAGTGCTTATATAACTAGAACTTTATTATTATTTTTCTTTGTGCATTACTCTTTGTGTGTTACTGCTTAGTTTACAGAACTATAAATCCAGCTTTATATATTTTGTAAATAAAAATCATTATGGCTGCGTTACATAAAACCAGAAGTTTAGTCGAGTAGTTGATTACTGGCTGAAAAAATATATTTGTTTCAAATATCTCCAAAGATAAAGTAGTTTAAATAACGTAAATAAATTTCGTCTATTTTGGAAAAGCAGAGCAGCAAGAGTACGTAGAAGTTTTCTTGAACTCGACACTCAGTGAAGAAAATTCGGCTCCGTAGCTTCTAAAAATTAAATTTAACATCTATGTAAACAATAATTTTGTGGTAACTACCCCGCTGCGAGGCCAAACGAATGCCTTGTTCATATTCAGTCTCAAGGAATGCGCGCCTTGAGGCAAACAATATTCAACCAAATGCTCGTTTGAAGTTCCCACTCTGATCGGATGGTTTAGCATGCACGGGTCCGTACATGTTGCTGTTAGCTACGCCTTTAAAGCACGTACGTATGAGCGATCGGCCTCACAGGAAGGCAGAATTCGTATGCCTCGCTGCGAAGCCGAACGCGTACATGTCTGTGTACGTGCCTTAAACTCCGACGGCGAATTGTCGCATTCTCTGTCTGATTACATACAATATTGGTATGCGATATTCTATACAAAACCATTTTTTTTTATTTAGTTTATTTTTCTTACCTTATTTTGTGGTGCTTTATTTAAATCACTGCATACCTATTTGTTGTTCTTTAACTATATGTACCATTTTTCCCACACATCTGGAGTACGTATATTCCGACCCAAATATGAATTCACTCTCATTATTAATATGTGTGCTTTTAATTTGGCACGTTTGTTTTTACAAAAGGCAAATATTTTAATCAAAATAACAAAGCGTCTCTCTTAAAGACTAGTATTAACTCGCAACGAAACGCAACTAAAAATGGCGATGGCCATGCAGTTCTGGTAGTGGAACTAAAGCAGCGCTCTCTACAATATTATTTTTTTAAATGTTAAAAAACAACACATTTATTAGCCTCATATATCTTAAATTCAAAGTTAGAAGTGAGATTTAGGAAAAACGTTATAAAAATAAACATATATTGATGGAATTATTTTTAATATTAATAGAATTATGGTCATTTAAATGTTGGTTTCTAATGCAACGTTATTAATAAATATATTTTTGGTAATGCTTTTACATGAAATTTTAGTTAGGATTTCCTACATATTTTTTTAATGTCAAAAGCTGACTTAATTTGAACACAAATTTGTGGCAATTTTTTTTTCAACATTTATTTAACGTTTTATACGATTTTGTGCTTAGTGGGTATCTGGACGGCCAAGAAATTTTGTGAATAGCCAAACAATGTTACTACTCAACATGCTATTAAACTATTCAACTAAAATACTGGCCTCGTGTAAAACTTTTTTAACCTGAGTTGATTTAGCAAACTCTACTAATTAAGTAAACCGTGTGAACACTCGATCAACTTAAACCCATTCAACTAAATTAATTTACTTAACCACTGGCTGCATGTGAACCTGCCTTTAAAATCTATTTAGCCTTCTTCAATACATCTTTGAACATAGAACATTAAAATAGTTAATTAATTAATATAAATATATTCAGAAGTCTTTTACAGAACGCTGTTCCATCAATTATAGGGGGTTACATTTATAAAGGATACCCCTGTATATCAACTATCTAACTCTAAAAAACAAACTTAAAAAAAACATTTATTATTTTGTAAAAAAGTGATATAAACAAAAGAAACCTAAAATAGTTAATCACTTTTTCCAAGCAGAGATAACAAATATTGTTAAAAATAAGGAAACTATTCAATGAAATAATGTATAAACAAACAATAAACAAACAAGACCAGAGAGCCATTCTAAAAAACATCTTATTGGTTTTTCTTGTTGGTGTCCTAAAACTTAGTTAAGTATGACACTGTGCAAGTCAGTTATAGCCCATCGCACCGACTCTTTTTTTTGTTACTTAGCCTTAAGTGTTCCTTATTACGTCATATTATGATTATATTAAGAAACGCTTTAAGCTAAGTAACGTAAAAAAAGTCGGTGAGATGGACCCTTAAACTTTAGTGCAAGAATAAAGTAAGTTTTAACTTAGCTTAGTGTTATATTCAAGTGCCAGGTGAGAAAGTGGCCCCTTGTCCCTGTATGTTGACATAATTGGTAATAATAGAGCCGCGACCTGCCACAATCCAATGTTATTTAAAAATATGCGTCTAGGTTATGCTATTTTCATTGGCGTGGTATAAGTCTAATTATTTATTGAAAATTAGCAGGGGAATATTAATAAGACCTCCAACCACAAAGGGCCCAGTCAAAACTAAGGTCACTATATTACGAAGTTCCTTCTAAAGGTACCTAGAGTCCCTGTATGTGACAGATATCGCCAATATCTGTCACATACAGGGACTCTAAAGGTACCGACATAGATTTTTACCATTGAGTTCTATACCCTACGGGTAGACCCGGCATGGGCCTAAATTGCCATTATATCAAGCTTTTATCGCAATTGACCAAATACAAGTAAGAATTTAATGAGCAAGACAGGGATGAAAATAGAATTTCGGACAGGTAAGTCCGAACACATGCAACATCGCAAAAATATTCTATTTGCTTGTCTTGGATAAAAAAGGGCAGTGGCGGCGCAAAATAAAAATTTTGAATTCCACTAGCATTTGTTTATCAACAATTTTCTGTTTGAATAATAAATAATTCATGAATACTTACTTGTGTATACTGTGTTTACAAAATTCTCTTCAAAAAAAGCGTAAAAAGAATTTGTTAGCAAGTGCAGTATGTATTAAAATTATTGTTTTCATCTTAGAACTTTACAAATGTTGTACCTTCCAGGTAAAATATTTTCTTTGTTTGAACAAGGGTCTTCTTCAACTCTTCTTTTCTTGGGTGGACTACAAGTTATGCTCGAGTCAGATGAAATTTCGGAACTAAAAATTTCAATTCGGAATGGGACAACTGGGCGCCGCACACAAGGACAGAATAACAATTTGACGCGACAAAAATCTAAAATTTGATTTTATGTGACAATATGATCAGAAATGCTTATGAGGCATATATTCAATGCTTATTTTGCAAAAACATGCATAATAAATGTTATTTGAAATTAAGTATTTTAGTTAAAAAGAAAGTAGTAGAACTAGAGGCTGCATTGTTTACCATTTTCATTTTTTTAAGCCGTCTGGGCGATGTTTTAAGTGCTAACTTCATAACTTGGGCGGCAGTTCTTTTACCTGACTTTTCCAAGCATGTTTCTGCTGCTAAGCATAGCTGCTCTGGACTGAGATTTGATACAATCGATTACAACTCTCTTCAAATGATTTTTTTGGCCTGCCTCGTGGTGCTGAATTTATATGCTGTAGTGGCTGCCTCATATTTGGACGTTTTATGTAATCATCAAGCCATTTCATATGTGTGTTAATAAATGTACATTATTACATATATATAATACATTACAATCACGCCATTTCGCCAATAGCTTTGTGAGAAACACTTTTATTAAAAGTTGTATTTGTTTTACGTAGTTTTCAGAAAGTTCACTAACCCCAAATTTATCCACTATATACTGTACTAACTGTTCATTGCACTCTGATGACGATAGCTTAAAATTTTTTTTATTTTTTAACACTATAAATAGCCCCTTCACTTAATCTGCTTTTTTTTTAACGGGATCGTTTCCACAACTACCTAAAAATAATGTGCTCAATGCAAAAAACACCAGATTAAAAACTTGGATCCGCAATTTTGATTTTAAATTAAGAAGTTTGAGTTAAAAATTAAAAAAGGATGATATATTTTTTTTTAATTTGAGTCAAAAGTCATAATCAGCGAAAGTCCCCTAAAGGTTTGAATTTAAAACATATTGACTCGTAAATTGGAAAGGCCGCCATTTTGGATCGGTCATTATACTTTTTTTTAAGTTTAAATCAAAAATTGTTACCTTAAGCAGTGCAAGTTTTTAAATTTAAGGCAAATTGGTTGTCAAATAAATAAGTCAGCCATTTAAAATCCACCATTTTTATTTTTTATAAAAAAAATTAAAGTTATATTGTCAACGAAACCCTATACCAAATTTCAAGTCTCTAGCTCATCGGAAAGTATCTGAAATAGCTGTCGCAAAATTTGAAACAAAAATTGCCAGAAAAACAAATATACGGATTCAACTAAAATAAAGCCATTAAAACAAAGAGGGGGAAAAAGGGGGACGTAAATTATACTTTTTTAAATTAAGATATGGTTTTCAACCAGTAAAGAAATATCGGTGTACTCGGCGGAACTTTTTTTATAACTCTAGCAAACTTAAAAATTTTAAAAATTTTTTGATCAAAAATACTATTTTATAAAACCCTGTATATACCAGGTCTAAAAATAACTGGTTTGTTAACAATAATTGCAAAATTAAGTAATTACCTGCCGCATCACTATCCATGTTGACACCCTCTCAATTTGACTTCTGACAGCAAATAACAAATGAAAGTTTTCCTGTCACATTTTTAGAAAAACGTCATTTAACAAACAGCGCGTAGGCAAAGCCAACTTTGAGCTAATACTAATACAATTGGGTGGCCTTAAAAATTAAAATTCTTGTGTTGCATCTGTTGGCAACATTTTTAATATATGTGTGATTAGATTGAACCAAATTGATTTTAGTATTATTGTCGCGCCAATGTAGCCATTTGTCCTTATGTGCGCCGGGACAATTCGGCGCCGCCAACAGGGCGCCACGCCGGGCCTAATGGGCGCCGGGCCAATTCAGCGCCGAATTATTTTCTTTTTAGATAAAATGTGCAGATAAACAATAAAATAAATATGTTATTTTTACAAAAATTTTAACATCTATTAAGTCGAGTGTTGAAATTTAGTAGGTGTAATGTCCTGGTAGCCTGGTAAAAATACCATTTACGTTTTTTATTTCAAGAATAGCGGATCCAAAATGGTGGATTTCTTAATTTTTACACCGATTTGTCTCAAACTTGAAAGTTTGTTGTGTTTGAGATCACTTAATACAGTTTTATCCTCAAACTTAAAAAAAATTAAAATGCGAATCCAAAATGGCAGATTTTCTTATTTATGCACCAATATTCATCAAATATAGAACTTGGCAGTGTTTCAACTCGCTGAATATGATTTTTGACTCAAACTCAAAATGGCGGATTTCTTTATTTTTAAACCGATTTGTCTCAAACGTGAAAGTTTGCAGTGCTTGAAAGCACGTAATTTTAATTGACGGATGGAAAATGGCGGATTTTTTTATGTATGTACCGATATGTATGAAATATCAAACTCATAAATAATTTAAAATGGCGGATCCAAAATGGTGGACTTTGCTGATTATCATTTTTGACTTAAACTCATAAAAAAATCAAAATGGCGAATCCAACATGACAGACTTTTTTATTTACTAACCGATTTGTCTTAAGCTTAAAATATTACATTTCTTTCTTTAAACTTGAGTCATATTTTGTATTAAGCTATAAAAGTCTGCCATTTGCAAGTGTGAGTCACAAATTGTATTATGTGTGCCCTTAAGCACTGCAAACTTTCAAGTTTGAGACATTTGAGACAAATCCGTTGAAAAATAAAGAAACCCACCATTTTGAATCCACCATTTTGAATTTTTTATCAGTTTGAGTCAAAAGTTCTACATTTGATACATATCTGTGCATAAATAAGAAAATCCGCCATTTTAGTTTTTTTTAAGTTTTAAGATAAAATTGTATTAAGTGATCTCAAGCACAGCAAACTTTCAAGTTTGAGACAAATCGGTTTAAAAATGAAGAAATCCGCCATTTTGGATCCGCCATTAAGTTTTTCAAGAGTTTGATTCAAAAATCGTAATCAGCGACTTGAAACACCGAAAAGTTCTATATTTGATTAATATCGGTGCATAAATAAGAAAATCCGCCAATTTGCATCCGCCATTTTAATTTTTTTAAGTTTGAGGGTAAAACTGTATTAAGTGATCCCAAACACTTCAAACTTTCAAGTTTGAGACAAATCGGTTTAAAAATAAAGAAATCCGCCATTTTGTATTCGCCATTCTTGTAATCAAAAACGTAAATTTTATGTTATCAGGTTACCAGAACTCTAGACCTACCAAAATTTCAACACTCGACTTGATGGATTTAACTCTAACAAAACCAAATTTCAAGAATATTACATAAAGGATTTTTTAAAGATGTTTTTGCATAAATAATAATCTATCTGTGTGAAACCACCAGAAACAACTACTCCGAGGGAAAATACCCCTACCGGCATTGAATTATACTGATGGTTTGAGGCTTTCGTTGGGAACTTGTTAAAACTGTTTGGTTTTCACTTTCTCCAACGTCGATCACGAGGATACGAGTGATCCCCGTTTGGAACACGTCCTGATAGTCAGGAACAAGCGTTCCATGTCAATCCACGACCGGACCGGTTTCGACCTTTTGGGCCATCCTCAGGTGAATGTAGGCGATAGCTCCGTGTAGAGCATAAGTTGTGTGAAACCACCAGAAACAACTACTCCGAGGGAAAATACCCCTACCGACATTGAATTATACTAATGGTTTGAGGCTTTCGTTGGGAACTTGTTAAAACTGTTTGGTTTTCACTTTCTCAAACGTCGATCACGAGGATACGAGTGATCCCCGTTTGGAACACGTCCTGATAGTCAGGAACAAGCGTTCCATGCCAATCCACGACCGGACCGGTTTCGACCTTTTGGGCCATCCTCAGGTGAATGTAGGCGATAGCTCCGTGTAGAGCATAAGTTGTGTGAAACCACCAGAAACAACTACTCCGAGGGAAAATACCCCTACCGGCATTGAATTATACTGATGGTTTGAGGCTTTCGTTGGGAACTTGTTAAAACTGTTTGGTTTTCACTTTCTCCAACGTCGATCACGAGGATACGAGTGATCCCCGTTTGGAACACGTTCTGATAGTCTGGAACAAGCGTTCCATGCCAATCCACGACCGGACCGGTTTCGACCTTTTGGGCCATCCTCAGGTGAATGTAGGCGATAGCTCCGTGTGGAGCATAAGTTGTGTGAAACCACCAGAAACAACTACTCCGAGGGAAAATACCCCTACCGGCATTGAATTATACTGATGGTTTGAGGCTTTCGTTGGGAACTTGTTAAAACTGTTTGGTTTTCACTTTCTCCAACGTCGATCACGAGGATACGAGTGATCCCCGTTTGGAACACGTCCTGATAGTCAGGAACAAGCGTTCCATGCCAATCCACGACCGGACCGGTTTCGACCTTTTGGGCCATCCTCAGGTGAATGTAGGCGATAGCTCCGTGTAGAGCATAAGTATGCCGGTAGGGGTATTTTCCCTTGCAGTAGTTGTTTCTGGTGGTTTCACACAACTTATGCTCTACACGGAGCTATCGCCTACATTCACCTGAGGATGGCCCAAAAGGTCGAAACCGGTCCGGTCGTGGATTGGCATGGAACGCTTGTTCCTGACTATCAGGATGTGTTCCAAACGGGGATCACTCGTATCCTCGTGATCGACGTTGGAGAAAGTGAAAACCAAACAGTTTTAACAAGTTCCCAACGAAAGCCTCAAACCATCAGTATAATTCAATGCCGGTAGGGGTATTTTCCCTCGGAGTAGTTGTTTCTGGTGGTTTCACACAACTTATGCTCTACACGGAGCTATCGCCTACATTCACCTGAGGATGGCCCAAAAGGTCGAAACCGGACCGGTCGTGGATTGGCATGGAACGCTTGTTCCTGACTATCAGGACGTGTTCCAAACGGGGATCACTCGTATCCTCGTGATCGACGTTGGAGAAAGTGAAAACCAAACAGTTTTAACAAGTTCCCAACGAAAGCTCAAACCATCAGTATAATTCAATGCCGTTAGGGTAATTTTCCCTCGGAGTAGTTGTTTCTGGTGGTTTCACACAACTTATGCTCTACACGGAGCTATCGCCTACATTCACCTGAGGATGGCCCAAAAGGTCGAAACCGGTCCGGTCGTGGATTGGCATGGAACGCTTGTTCCTGACTATCAGGACGTGTTCCAAACGGGGATCACTCGTATCCTCGTGATCGACATTGGAGAAAGTGAAAACCAAACAGTTTTAACAAGTTCCCAACGAAAGCCTCAAACCATCAGTATAATCCAATGCCGGTAGGGGTATTTTCCCTCGGAGTAGTTGTTTCTGGTGGTTTCACACAACTTATGCTCTACACGGAGCTATCGCCTACATTCACCTGAGGATGGCCCAAAAGGTCGAAACCGGTCCGGTCGTGGATTGGCATGGAACGCTTGTTCCTGACTATCAGGACGTGTTCCAAACGGGGATCACTAGTATCCTCGTGATCGACGTTGGAGAAAGTGAAAACCAAACAGTTTTAATAATCTATCTATTTTGTTTTTCGTCTGCACATTTTATCAAGTAAAAATATTTTAGTCCGGCGCCCAGTTGGCCCGGCGTCCAGTTGACCCGGTGCCCAGTTGGCCTGCGGCCCAGTTGGCCCGCCGCCCAGCTGGTGGCGCCGAGTTGGCGGCGCCCAGTTGTTTATTTATTATATTATTATTTATTTATTTCTCAAATATCAACAGCCAAAGGCCAATTACAGATGTAGTAAAATCTCACATTGTGACACATATTTCCAACCATTATAAATAAAATTTAGAAGTCCTGTGACCCGTTTATTCTCATCTTCTAGTCAGAAGGTCTCGAATTGCCCAGAAATTATTTAATTATAACTTGCTTGCTACCATGATAATTATTAATTAAATAGTTTAAAACAGCGATGCTTATTAAAGTAAAGTAAGTCTAGTTGTCCTAGACTGCAACACATTTTAGGACAAATTATTATTAAAAAATAATCTTATAAGTGCGGGGAAGTGACACTTTCTGAATCAAAATGTGTGAGGGTAAAATCGTACGGTTGCAGAAAAAACTATCTATTGTGACGCTACTGAACCTTCTCGTGTTTTAGCAAAAACTATCCGTCAAGACGACTTACAAATGAAGTGTTGTTTTTTCATCGATTTTTTTCTTCTTTTGCACAAAAAACAATTTCGCACTATGTTTGAACTCAAATAGTTACTTCTAAACTTGTTTTTAAACGTTTTTAAGATTTCTTTTTGTAATATTCCCGCACGAAATTCAAAAAAATTCCTCTCCGTACTTAGACAACATTGTCTATCAGTTTTCCCTGTATAAACCGACTAGCAGGTGGAATCACTCAAAATACGGCAGGTGGATTAAAACTAGCCAGCTGCTTTTCTGTCGCACTTATGCCGTCAGTGTGAAAGAGATAAAAGTACCCATATATTATTTAGGGTATTATTAGGATGCAAAATCAGCCTATCTTTGTCCGTTTCACATGTTCAATAATGTCTATCTCTGTTTTTATTGTAAAAGAAATACCGGCCCTTAGAAACCAAATTGGATAGGGTCAATAAAAAATGCCTTGTCTTTCCGTCTCTAAAGCCCTTTCAGGGCTTTATACAACTCAATGATTTTTACCTTTTTAAAAACCTCGTATACAATTGGTTACCCATTGGCTTTGGGGCAAAACTTTAAAAAAAGTTGTAACAAAATTGTATTTTCAACAACATGACTTGTCACCAGCTTGTCACTGACTTGTGTTTGTTTACTGTCATAACAAGAGATTATGAAAAGATTAAATGCCTAATTTTTTCGCAAATTTTATAAGGGAATTTATAGTATCCATCAAAATTTAAAAATACCTAGTTGTTGATGTGTCTTGCTACCCCTATAAGTCAGTAGTGTAGTCAGGTCTATAAAAGAGGTAGTTGATAGCAGCTAAGAAATAGTAATACATATTTGCGTTTATGCTGGTTAGAAAATTGAAAGAAGCTCAAATGTTATTACCTAAAAGATGAAAAGTTAGAAGCGCAATTAGCTAAGTACCTATGCGATTTGGCCAGCCCAAGTAAGAATAAGTCAAAGCGTGGCTTGGCCCCATAACGACAATCAAGGCCAGACCAAGAATTAAGGGGGAGTCCTGTACCAATTATTAGACCCCTTTTTTTCCTCCCACCAATTTTTATTTATTGTATTTCTATTTTCTGAAATTGTCTGAAAACAAGAGATCACCTTTTTGTGTGTTAAAATTTCTGATCGCAATGGGCGATTGCCAATATAATTTTCAAATACCAAATTGCAAATAATGCAAGGACATAAAACCATAAACAACAAGTGAAATGAAAGAAAGAAAAATAAGAAAAAAGGTTTTTTTTCTCTTTCTTGTATTGAGACACCACACCCATGCGTAGATGGAAGTTTTCCGAAAATGTATGTATGGTCATCGGTGGCTTAATGTCAAGAGCGCTTGCGTACAGAGCAAGAGATTCCGGGTTCAAGTCCCGACCGAAGACAAAAAAAACTTTTTTCTTATTTTTCTTTCTTTAATTTTACTTGTTGTTTATGGTTTTAGGTCCTTGCATTATTTGCAATTTGGTATTTGAAAATGATTTATGTTATTAGAATAATTTTGCTAAAATTATCGACGAACTCGTAAACAAAAATAGTTTATCATCCCTGTCATTCGAAAGTGATCAATAATATTTTACAGTGCTGATATTGCGGTTTGTAGATACAAATTTAAAATATGCTTGTACTACTTAAAATTAAAATATAAAATTGTAAAAACTAAAATAAATAAATAATTTTAAAAAAAATATACAAATCATATCCACTCAATGATTATAAGTAAAAAATTTTAGTCAGACCTGTCTTAGCTGGAAGAGTCCCGATAAATGATTTCCACGTTGTATTGCCAGACTTATCCTTTGGGTAACGAAGCCTATGCTGTTTTATTTTTTTCAGATTTGTTTCATTAGGTTTTCAGCTTTGTTACCCCAGGGTCCAAACGTCTCAACAACAAATGGCACAAATAGAAAACCTCAGTCCTGTAAGTCTTTGTATTTTAACTTTTTTTGTGTCCCCCTCCAACATTGTAGCTTCGCCCCCAACCTTGATGATTACCCACTCCCATAGAAAAAAAATAATTACACAATAATATTTCCGTCGAACATTACACCCCCTGTAACGTGTCATTTTTACGTTTAAGGCAACGTTACATATTTGTTTATTTAGGTAAATAATCAAGGCTCTTCGACTCGTCTTTCTGTACACAAATTAAGGGTGTTTTATAGAGCTAGGTTTGGAGGTTATATAGTGTCCAGGAAGTTACCTTAAAAAGGAGGCATTCCATCGAATTACTGTGGACACTGCGCACATCGCATTATCTGGACATCGTAATTGGAACTTGAGATCACAGGTTTCGGGAAAAATCACATAAAAACTTTTGATTGCTTTGTTTGTCTGTAAAATTTCGTAGTTTTCTTTGACGTTCACGAAGATAAACAGCTGTTCTGCTGGGGCATGGCGGCGTTGCCGCATCACAAATGGTTTCAGTAACAGGAAGAAAACATTTAGGTGAACATTTCATTCGCTTAGGTTTATTTTCGAGGATATTGGGACAATCATTTCTCTTCCGAACCTCATATCCTTCACGGATTAGCTAGTTTTGATAGCACGAAAATATATTTGGGTCCACGGTTCGACCAGGAACAACCGAGGGTCCGCCCCTTTGATATCTTTATTAATTTGATAAGGAGAAGATAAAATAAATGCGAGTTATGCACTTTTGTAAATGGGAGATAAACGAGGGATAAAAACCAGGACTAAAAGAATAAACAAAATCGTATTTTTATATTATATAAATTTATATATAATCATAGTTAAATAAAGTTAATAGCTAACTCAGTCGGATTGGAAGGTTGTGTAGGGCTAGCTAGTGGTGAGCAAACTTAACATCTGAACATTCTTAGGCCGGGTTTAAGCAGTAGTTCAATGTGTATTTTTAGGTTCAAGTTCAGAAACAACTTTATTAATGTAGAAATGTTTTACAAAAATGGCGTCAAACCATATGAATCTTAGAGAAAACATATCTAAAGAGCAAAGGAAACTTTTGACTAAAACTGTAACTAAAATACAACTAAATTCTACACTCAGTATAGCTTTACTCATATGGGAATTGGTTGAGTGTTCGAATATTCCTGGGTTTGATGCATGCTCTGATCTCCAGTAATTGATTTTACAGTTGATGGTTTCAATGCTGAGCTTCTTATAGTCCTGCTGGTTATTTTCCTCCTACTTGCTATGTCGGCGGGGGTCCGGTGGGCAAATGTTCGGTCTATGTATGGAGGGTGTCTCGATGTCCTTGTTATAAAAATTTCAACCGTGGAAATAGATCCGACAACACCTCAATGTGCATTTTACGTATTTTCGATATCCCCTTGGTCGATGCTACCCCCTGTAGACCGGTACGGAAGTATTAATGTATTTCCTCATTGGTTAGTTTGAAAACCACGGGTTTTTTTTCTCCAGGCTCGCAAACCGGATTTAGTGATTTTTCGGCGAGAGCGTTTTTTTTTTAAATGGGTTCGCATCCTTATTTGAATTTAACCGGGAAAATTTGGTTGGTACTGTGTACTGTCCCCACCAACTCTAGAAACGATTTCCGGCAACTTCTTTTTTTTTGTATTCTTGACAAAGTGTCTTGTCTCTTTCCTAAAGAATTTTGGCTGGGCTGGTGACCGTCTATTGGTGTCGCCATTGTTTTTGTGGTTATTGGCACTTAATGGCACTGCAGTAGTTGCAGATTATACCAAAGACGGTATAACTGTGAGCCGTCGTTGTTTAGGCGAATCTTAAGTGACGCTGACACCCTCTGAGAGGGATTTAAGGCGGCCTACGCCGTTTCTACGGGAAAGAAGCGTGGTAAGTTCGATTTTTTTTTTGAATTCTTCAAGGCAATATTTGCCTCCCAAATTGTAATGTGTAATGTTTTTCGTGTGAAATGTAATTTTACTACAGCAGACGTCTGGAATTTTTGGAGTTTTTTTTATATTTTTTTGTAACCACGTTTTGGATAAAAACTATATATTGTTTTTTCCTTTGGTTACAGCCCGTCCATTCCATCGACGGGACAGTTTTGCTGGTGGAACGAGGTTCGAGCCAGTTGTAACCCTGGGAAAGGTACTTTAGGATTATTTTAGTTCATCTGTTTAAATCTACTTTATTTTATTGAGTCGACATGGGGTTCTCGATTTAAGTTACTCGGCGTAGGGGAACTTCGTGCAAAATAGACGAATTCCAGGAAACTGAAACATTTCATTTTCCTAAGGGTTTCTACGCTCGGGCAAGAATCCAACAGCATTCTTCTGACCATGTACTGCCCTAGCGTCATGTGCTAGATAATCAGCAGGGGAGGCGCGGGCAGAACTGGGACCGATGTAGCAGTGAGAAGATGTCTGGACAACACCAGGTTTACAAAATAAAACACACATTTACTCATACAATAATTAAGGACCTAGGTAGGAGCGAGCTTTAGATTTAATTTCTTTTTTTAATAATAATAATTTTCTTTGTATAATTTCAATATTGCTTGTAAACGCAAAAAGGTATGACGTCATAGCCCCAATTTTGCGGTATATTTAAGATAATTTTCCTGTGACATTTAAAGTGCCTTGCTATTTTGGCCCTGTTTTATAACCAACCATTTCATTTTTCCCTATTTCATGTTTCTGGTATTTTTATCAGGATTTAAAATAAACAAAATGAACTACTACTAAATCTTTGTGTTATTTGTACAATCCAGTGAAACAACTTTGCAGAGACAAAAGAGAGATGAGATTATATTTTTTTTAGCGGTTTCCTTACATCGCTTTACCTCATGGGGTAGATCTCGGACTGGGTTGCTGTCTGTCTCATTCTACCCAACGTAGAATGATGACAGCAGATATTTGGTCCAGATCTCCCCTATGACGGAATGATTTTAGAAGTATATTTTTTTTAACAATCATTTATATAAGTGAGTCTTACACTGCTGACTCAAATGTAGGTACACTGTGACCTGTTGGAAATGTGTCTACCTATAAAGAACTTTCTATTTGTGTCATATTTTGATTCATTTAGGAATCTTTCAGAATTTTATTTTGTTCATTAGTCAATTTTTTTGGTTTTTTTTTAATTACACAAATACTCTGGAAGCCTCGGAAGTAGGTAGAGTTTCATTATTTGGCTACAACGTTTGGGATGAACTGTATTTTAATTAAGATCTTCTTTGTAAAACATTGATATTAAAACACTGTGGCGCTTAAAATTTTCTTATTTCTGAACCCCCCCTTCTCCACTGTATAAAAGTTACTGGGCATATCAATGTTTTACCTAGCTGGAAAATACAGTTCTGCTTCCAGATATTTGTTAATTATTCAGTAATGTTTTTTAGTGTCACAAATTGGCACAGCGTTATTTTTCTATTTACAGTGTTACAAAATGGCGGCAACGTCTTTTAGTTTGCCACAAATGTCACCCAACGCATTTTAATTGGCCACAATTGGCGCCCAACGTGGGGCATTGGCGCCCTACGTGAGTTTTTGGCTAGTTTTTTAACATCTGATGTAATTTTTTTTTTGGTTTTTTTGAATTTGGAAAAAAAAAGGTAAAATTTTTTTGGGAAAATTTTTTTTTGTGTTACAGCCAAAGCCAGGTTAAAGACTTTAAGTTGCTGTCGGTGTTTTTGACACTCAATCATTTTTTAATAAAAAAACAAGATTTTCCATCATCGTTGGTTTTGATAAGATTATTTAAACATTTTTTGGTAATATTTAAGCGTTAATTCGAAATTCGTTGTTGCTCTATTGATTCTCATGGGTTTTATTAGCTTATCTCCACAAGTTTTTTCTTGGGAAATAAAAGATTCATGGTCTTTTTATGTTTTAAATATATGACATAAGTAGTGTGTTTTTTCTAACAATTTTTTTTTTGCAGGTTCATTTATTTATATGTTATTATTTCCTGCTTGTGATAAGATAGAAATTGTTTCACCGATTATTTTTTAGTGCAGTCAATTTATTTAGGTCAACAAGTTATTTTTTTTTTGGTGATTTTAATTTTTTGTGGGATATCACCACTTGGAAGTTGGAATATTTTTACAGGGTTTCACACAAATTTTTCTTGGCTGGGTTGCTTTAAAGTAAATATAGCCTAATAGCTGGTAATTTGATTTAGTTGAAAGTATAAATTAATGAAAATGAAAGAAAAGGAAAATGAGTTTATTTTGCTTTGTCATTTTCTTTTCTTGGTTTTGGTGGTAACTGTTGATGACAATTAAGATCTTACGTCACTCAGTTACATCGGGTCAGAGGAGGGTACTACTACTACATAGTGTCAGCTCGGAAGTTTAGGGAACACAAGGCTAAAATTCCTAGAGCAACACATTGGCTGAAGATCAATGCCAAAATTCCAGTTAACATTTTTTTTTGGGTATTTTTGTTGGGGCAGTGTTTTTTTAAGTTTTTGGTTGCCAGTTTAGTTGTCTAGTTGTGTTTTCGTGACTGGTCAAATTTTTTTGGTAGAAAATACAGCGTTGGGCTTTGTAGTGCATTTTTTTTAAAAAATGGCCTACGGGTATTTCTATCAATTAAAGTTTTTCTAGTTCACAATTATTTTTTCTGTATTTTTTCTGCGTTCAGGTCATAGCTTGGTCATGGCCAATGGAGGGCAAACATTTATGTTTGAGCCTTGAGAAGTTTTGCCTGCTCCGGATTGAATACAGGGAAAATGAATTTGAAGCCCAACTGGATATAATACCACAAAAGAAATGTTTAACTGAGACAGATATAGATATAAGTTTTTTTTGATTTTTTTTAGTTCATTTGTAAAGTTTAGTAAATTTTTTAAGTAATGTCATTTTGAGGCCGTGAAATTGGTCAGTAAATTTGAGAGAAACTTTTAACTAGATATAAATGCTATACGGTGGTAATTGGTAAAAATATTTCAAAATTTTACTTTTTTTCAAATAATTTAATTTTTCTTAGAAAGATTATTTCTTTCTGTAAACATAACTTCTCGAATTCTTGTTTTGGTCAAAACGGTTTGTATAGTGGTCGTCGTTTTAAAGGGTGACCAGACAGGTTATATTTTTTTGGGGGACCAAACAGGAATTTCTTGGGTTACAGAAAAGGTGAACTTTTTTTGTCTTAGTTGATCAGGCAGGAATAAATAAATCTTTTACTTCCAAATCATAGTTTTAAATAACAAGATTTATTGGCTAGGTGTTTGGGTCTTATAATAAAAAAAACGTTTTGTTTTTGAGGATACTGGTATGATATGGAATTATTTTTTTGATAGTTTGCATTTCAGGACAGTGGCGTGTACCTAAAGGGGCCTGTCATCTGCGCCCATTGTAACTCAACTTACAACTTACTTGCTTGGTTTTTAACTTCATCTTCGTTTTGTTGCTTCTGAAATTAAAGCGTTATGTTGGATAAAGATGGATGGTGTTAGACTAAGAAAGTACCTATTTAGGGATGAAGATTTGGAAGTTGTGGACAATTGGGAAATAATTTTTTTATTTATTTATTTTTTAATTTTAAAATAATTTCATACTGATGACATCAAATAATGAAGCAAATTTTTAAATTACAATACACCGTTGTGGAATAAATGGGAAAGTGTTCAGGTTAAACCATAAATTTAAGATCATTGGTTTTTTTTTAAAATGATTTCAACCTAAGAAAAAAAGTTAAAAACAATAGGTTTTCCTTGATGCGACTAAACATTGATGAGGGCATCTATTTTTTTTTTAATCTGATAGTTGTAGACGGTATAAAAGAACTACCTACCTTTCATATTGCAATAATTAGGGTTTTTTCTTCCGCGAGCTGGGTGGAAATGGAAGAAATGTTTGGTTCGAAGTGTAGAAACCGTTGAACGAGGGCTTCCTACTAATCTTTTTAGGATTTCGCAACTTCGGTTTTCGCTAAATTACAATACATCTAAATTTGGCCTACAGGCTAAATCTCACATCTTCCAGGACCTTGCAGATTCGCGGAGAAAGACAAATTTTGTGATCTATTTAATTATGATAGGAATTAAATTAGTAACATGCACATGAGGGAACTAGATATATTTAGGTTAAAAATTAGTAAGAACACTGATCTGAACAATTTTCCATAATAGTGTCCTATTTTCACAGGGTGCTTCAAAATATATTCACCTTTCTTTGAAATAAGATATTGTTTCGCCTGTGGGCGTTTAACCGTTTAAAAAATATACAGGGTCCAGATGGGATTGGAATGGAAATCAATTCATTCAAGTTTTTGGGTTTATTGACATTATACTTAGGAAATAGGGGAAATGTCTAATAAAAAGTTTTTTGGTTTTTGGCCGAGTTTTGTTGATATAACAAAAGTTTAATTGGGGCCGGGAGTATTATGCTCTTTTAAAATTAATGCAATAGTTTTTGGCTTCTTGATTTTTGTTATCTGGTTTTTACGCAGGATTATTCCCAGCTGTTTCATTTCAAATGTCATTTGTAGGGATAGGGTCTCATTAGCCCTTGGACATTTGGTAATTTTGCTTTGACTAATAGTTGTGGGAAGGGCCCAACTTAATTTTATATCTCGTGAACACCAGGAATAGGGATCTGAGAATGCATTAAGCAGAAATTTATTTTTTATTGGATGTTGTCTGTATATAAACTCGAGTAGACAAAGTTAGTTTTATAACGGTCTTATAGTTGGAACTTGGAATTGTTTCATAGTTGTTTTCTGAAAGTGCACACAAGATAATTCTTTACGGGGTTGAGTGCAGAGTTTGAAACTTAGGTTCTTCACATTATAGTAGTAAAGTAAATAAGTACTAACGTTGCTTATTTCCTTAAGTAATAATTTTAAACAAATATATTAACATCGCTTGTTTTTTTTCGAACATAAATATTTTTTTTCTTTTCCTAAACTGATTGTTTTTTGCAATCACGATTTTTTTATACCTTATGGTTTTTAAGTAAATTTAATTTCCAATTTTTTCTTCCGGATAGTAAATTAATTTTTCTAGCTCATTTACTTTTCACATTCACACAGTTTTGGGAGAGGACAGGAAATCTACAACTGTTTATTTAAAGAAAAAGAACAAAAACTGTTGCATGACATAACTCTATTAAGATTTTTCTAGTGCTAATTTTATTTTAATTCTTTTAAAATCGTTAATAGGAGCTGCAACCCCACTTAAACATTTTTTATTTTTTTTTGAAAATATTTTTTAAATAATTTTTTTCAAATATTTTTTTTAGGAAAGGAAACTTGATTTTCTTGTTGCAAAAATTTTTTTTGGTGCATAGTAGTACCTTGCCCTACAATGATTTTACCAGTTTATTTAAATATTTTTTTTTCTGAACTAAAATATAATTTCATTTCGAACCCTCGCGTTTTAACAACCTATCATCATTTGTTTTAATTTTTTTTCTTCTTACTCCAAACCACCTATTAGGGTAGAGTAATATTTTGAAAATTTTAGTGAGCCACTAATTAATTTTTTATTATTGGGCTACTGTGGTCGACACCAAAAATTTTTTAAAAAAATTTTTTTTGGACACCTTCCGGTACGATCCTAGGGCCTTCTTGACCATGGTTTGCATCAATTTAGTTAAAATTTTGGGAATTTCATTTTAACGATTATTAGAGAGTTGCAGTCCTACCAAGACGTTATTTGTATAAATTTTTTTAATACCATCGGTAATTTTTTTTTAATTTTTTTTAATTACACACAAGATCCTTACTAGTCTAATTCGACGCAATTTCAGCGAGCGGATTTTTTTTTAATTGAGCATATTTTACGATTTCTATAACACGAACATCTGTTCCGATGTTTATTGCGTTCACTTATATATTAAGCAATGCATGTTTCGTGTAAACTCAGAATAGGTAAGCAGGTTAAAGTGGGTTTTGATTTATTCTTTTTAGAAAAATCATTGTATACGGCGATTTGGGTTTTTTTTGGAAGAGTTGTGGAGCCGTTCTGCAATAGCAGGAGTATACCCTAGTGTTAACTGTGTACAACAGCTTTGGGATTTATTGTTATAGGTAGTCTGTTGAACGTTCCATTTAGGGATAAATTTACCTATTCGGTTGCTGAGGTAAACAAACATCACTTAACTTTAATTTTAATCCAGTTCAGCTAGGATAAGCGCAATTATTTTTTATTTGGTTTTACAAACGAAGGAGTGGAACATAAGACCTAAACACTGCCAAAACTCTTGTCTCTCTTTTATTTTTTTTTTACTTTTTTATGGCTTCTTGTTAATTCTAATTTAGGATTAAGTAGTTATTTTTCTCTGCAAGGTTGGACGTCATAGTTGGTTGTACAAATACTTAACATAAATTATGATCACATTTTTTAAATGCAAATAAATTTTATTTTCTTACTGCTCCGGTGTTTTTCGGTTTTGTTCGCGTCTGCCCGTATTTAAGTTTTATATTTTCTACATTTGTGAGAAAATTTATAGTGATTTTCACTAGTGAATTTAAAGTGAACTTTGTGTGTGTTATTGCGTGGTTTAGTTTTTATAATTGGGAGGTATAATTAACAGTTTTAATTAAAGTTTAAAGTTTGAATATAAAAGACACCATGGCTTTTTCTTTGAGTCGGTTGTCTGACATAAGGTACTTAGTCAAGGACGAGTTAATCTACGAATTAACATGGAGAGGCATAGCCATTGGATCGGTGGAAGAAATGAAACAACAGCTAATGCTGATTAAGCAAAGAGAAAAGACTGATGCAAGTATGAGATACCCTCCGTATCCCTTTAAATTTGGACAGGATGCTTTTCGCTGCATGAAGAAGCTAGATAGTCTGGTACCACTGGTAGAGAAGTTCTCTGGTACGAGCAAAGGGGGAGAGTTTAGGAAAATCGCTGTAAGGTTGGAACATGTGTTAGCCAGGATAAATAACATGAATCCGTCAAACTTTGAAGAAAGTCAAACAAAAGGCATACTGGTTGCTGAAACCTTGAGTTTGATTGGGAGGTTGCAGAGCCAAGCAACAGATTTATCAAGAGTTGGCGTGACCTCAGATGATGATGAAGCATCTGAGACCCAATCAACGAGTCGAAGCTCAGACCACTCAACAAATGCTGGCAACACACCAAACCAGTCTCATTTCCCGCAACCACAGCACTCGAGCACAAAGAGAACAGCTCAACAGCCCACAAACCAACCGTCGGTCGTTGCTCCAGTGCAAATGCAATTACTAATGAACCCAACTCAAGCATCAGTACAAGCACCACTCCCTATGCCGATTCAGAATGACGGTACATCAGGTTTTCATTATCAACAACCGTCCACCGTTCCTTTGAGTTTAGCTGCCCTCCAAAGTAGCATAGCACCAATTGCTCAGTCCCGACCTTTTTCATGTTCGTCGCCAGTACCAATGTCAAGTGATCCTGGTACCTCATATCACGTTGCACCTGTACCTCCGCATAAGTGGAACTTAAAGTTTACAGGCGAGAGAGGTACAATCTCCGTCACCGCATTTTTCGAGAGAGTGGACGAGTTGAGTCAGGCTAGAGGAGTTAGTAAAAATGTTCTACTGAACTCAGGCATTGATCTTTTTGAAAAGTCAGCCTATACTTTTATAAAGATGTTCGTAGAGAAGTCCATACATGGGAACAGCTGGAACAAAGGTTCATGACAGAATATCTTCCTTCTTCATATGGCGAAAAGCTATTGACGTAAATCCAAAAACGTAAACAAGGCCCTGGAGAGTCTATAGGGACCTATATTGCTGTCATGAACACATATTTCCAAAGACTTGGCTGTCCTGTTTCTGAAGAGGCGAAATTAGCTATCGTCTTCAGAAATATCGCGGACATTTATAAGCAAGGGTTGATTGCTACTGAGGTCAATAGCCTATCACATTTAAAAGATTTGTGTCGTAGAATAGACCAGAGATATGGGTTAGAGGAGGAGAATTTTACTCCTAGAAGAAACCAATCTATTGAACCTGGCTTGGCCTACGTTGACGTTGAGAGCGATTTTGACGATTTTCCAACAGGGGTTGATGCAATTCAAATATCAGGTGCCGGGACATCAAATAAACAGAATTTGAATATTCCTGATAATAGATTTAACAGAGATAGGCAGCAGCCAGCAAGCAGTTTCGCTGCTAGAGCTGATAGAGATAGGCAACAACCAGCTAGTAGTCAGTCTAGTGTAAATGACAGAGATGGACAACAACCACAAGGTGCTAGACCTGGTAGGGCGAATAGGGACGTTGTTTGCTACAGATGCAATCAAACAGGGCACATGGCGGTCGGGTGTGCATTACCTAGAGGTAAGCAGTGTTTTTCGTGTGGACAAGCAGAATAACAGTAAGAGAATGTCGAAATTGTAATCGTCAGGGAAACGGACCCAGGCGCTCGTAAGCGCTCGACCTTCGAGTCAGCCTGAACAAGCATCGACCGATAGGCTAACGTACGTTTTAGATTATGTGATAAGTCATACTCGTAAAGATGAGAGGCCTTATTTAGAAGTGGATGTGCTCGGAAATAAGTTATTAGGTTTGTTGACGAGAAGACGAGTTGTATTGTGGCAAATGGTCAAAGCACGAGTAGTATTGGGACAGTGCAGCTTCCTATGCGAGTTCAGAATAAATTTAGGTTAATAGAGGTCGTCGTCGTTCCTGAGTTGCCGCACACTTTGATTTTAGGATTAGATTTTTGGATTTTGATGGGTATAGTACCGAACCTAAGTACTAATGAGTGGCACTTTGCCGATAATAAAGATGTGATTTGTTCTTTGGAAACATCAGACCAACAAACTACTCTTACGCCTTATGAATCAGAACGACTAGAGAAATTGGTCGTTAAATATAAGACTATTATGGGTGACTCACTAGGATGTACAGACAGGGTAGAGCATAAGATTACAACAGATGCAGCACCCATAGTCTCACCGGTCATTCAAAAACTTATTGACGACGAAATCGACGAAATGCTGAAACTTGATGTTATAGAAGGTAGTAGCAGTTCATGGGCTTCACCAGTGGTAATGGTACAAAAAAAATACAAAGAAATATCGGTTCTGCGTAGACTACCGCAAATTGAACTCAGTGACGGCGCGTGATAGTTATTCTTTACCACTCGTATCCGAGACCCTTCACAAGTTGAAAGATGCTAAGTACTTGTCAACTTTAGATATTAAAAGCGCTTATTGGCAAGTACCAATGGAGGAATCATCGAAGCCACTAACAGCATTCATCTGTCGACGAGGTCTATTCCAATTTAAGCGTTTACCTTTTGGTCTTCATAGTGCACCTGCAACTTGGCAGAGACTCATAGATAGCATCTTAGGAAACGATTTAGACCCCTACGTGTACGTATATCTCGATGACCTCGTAATTGTCACACAGAGCTTTTCTGAACATCTTAGAATTCTCGAGGAAGCCTACGAAGATTGCAGAATGCAAAGATAACGGTAAGTTGGGAAAAATGCCAACTGTGTAGGCCAGAAATGACTTATTTAGGATTCGTAATGGACCGTCGAGGCATCCGAGTTGACCCTAATAAAATTAGAGCCATGTTAGAGCTCCAGAGGCCAAGAACTGTCAGAGAAGTTCGTAGATTTGTAGGTACAATATCCTGGTATAGACGTTTCATAGAGAATTTTTCTGCGATAATAGCTCCAATTACAGCTCTAACTAAGAAGAATCAAAAGTTCGATTGGACCCAGACTGTAAAAAAGCATTTATTAAGATTAAGGAACTTTTAGTGACTGCACCGATTCTTACATGTCCAGATTATACCAAAGAATTTGTCATTCAAACAGACGCATCAGGATATGGAATAGGAGCATGTTTAACGCAACCTTATCCTGAAGGAGACAAAGTCATATGCTATTTGAGTCGATCTTTGACTAAGCAAGAGCGTGTTTACACGACCACCGAGCGACAATGTTTGGCATTGGTTTGGGCGATAGAGAAGCTCCGGCCATATATTGAGGGGATCTCATTTAAGGTCATAACAGATCATTTTAGCTTAAAATGGCTTCAATGCTTAAAAGAGCCCAGTGGAAGACTTGCTCGTTGGTCTGTAAAACTGCAGCAATATGATTTTGAAGTAATCCGTCGAAAAGGGAAAGATTTATTTGTCCCGGACATGTTGTCTCGCGCAGTACCTATGATTGATACAATTTCGCAGCCCAGAGACGTTTCAACAGCAATTAAAGATCGATAGTACCAAAAGATGGTAAAGAGGGTCGTAGAATCACCGTTAAAATTTATGAATTGGAGATACACTGATAATGAGTTGTATAAATATGTCAAACAAGAATACCCTCAACTTTCACCATCTAACGAATATTGGAAAGAGGTAGTCCCCAAAGATCATAGGCGTAGAATTATTGGAAAAGCTCACGATCCTCCTACCGCAGGGCATATGGGTGTGTATAAAACCTTCCACAGACTGGCAGAAAAATATTATTGGCCAAAAATGCGCCAGGAAGTGGCAACTTTTGTAAAGAAATGCTTTGTGCAGCTCATAAAGGTGATACACAAGGTGTATCTGATCAGATGATATCTGACCCAAAACCAACTCGTCCTTGGGAAATTATTTCAACAGATTTATGTGGACCCCTACCTCGTTCGACAAAGGGTAATTGCTGGATTTTCGTCGTTATGGACTATTTGAGTAAGTTTTCCTTAGTTTTTCCAATGCAAACAGCCCCTACTCAAGCTGTTGTCAAGCATCTTGAGGAGCAAGTATTTATGGTCTTCGGAGTACCCCGTTTGATACTTTGTGATAATGGACCTCAGTACAAAAGTAATGAGTTTAAACGTTTCGCTGAGAGTTATCAGGTTATCAGGTTAAAATTCAATAATCCGTATTATCACCCCAGAGCGAATCCAACAGAAAGGACGAATCGTACGTTAAAAACCATGTTATGTTGTTATGTGAAAGACAACCACAGGAAGTGGGACGAACAAATACATAAACTTGCCTGCGCGATTCGTACTGCAACCCATGAGACAACCAGGATGTCTCCTTTCTTTGTTAATTTCGGTAGGAATATGTGTTTGTCAGGAAAAGATTACTCCAACCCAGTTTTGTTATCTGAAGAGAATGGTGTACAATCTGCAGCTGAAAGTAAGAACGAAGGTTTCCAGAAGCTCTATGCGGATGTTAAGAGAAGGTTAGAGGTGGCGGGAGAGAAAAACGTAGTTCAGTATAATTTGCGTACAAGGGTACCCAACTTTGTTGTGGGTCAGCGTGTTTGCAAGAATAATTATGTGTTGTCAGATGCTGCGAAGTTTTTCTCGAAGAAGTTAGCACCGAAATTCGTTGGTCCTTATGTGATTAGGAATAAAATTTCTCCATGAATATTTGAGCTTCAGAAACCATCGGGTAAAGTACTACCAGGGAGCTGGCATGTCAAAGAGCTTAAGTCGGCAGCGGATCTCTCCGATTAACCTTTTTAGGTTAATCGTCTTGAAGTTGGTGGTTGGGGGATTATGTAACGTGTCATTTTTACGTTTAAGGCAACGTTACATATTTGTTTATTTAGGTAAATAATTAATTAATTAATTAATAAATTAAGGGTATTTTATAGAGCTAGGTTTGGAAGTTATATAGTGTCCAGGAAGTTACCTTAAAAAGGAGGCATTCCATCGAATTACTGTGGACACTGCGCACATCGCATTATCTGGACATCGTAATTGGAACTTGAGATCACAGGTTTCGGGAAAAATCACATAAAAACTTTTGATTGCTTTGTTTATCTGTAAAATTTCGTAGTTTTCTTTGACGTTCACGAAGATAAACAGCTGTTCTGCTGGGACATGGCGGCATTTCATCGAATTACTGTGGACACTGCGCACATCGCATTATCTGGACATCGTAATTGGAACTTGAGATCACAGGTTTCGGGAAAAATCACATAAAAACTTTTGATTGCTTTGTTTATCTGTAAAATTTCGTAGTTTTCTTTGACGTTCACGAAGATAAACAGCTGTTCGGCTGGGACATGGCGGCGTTGCCGCATCACAAATGGTTTCAGTAACAGGAAGAAAACATTTAGGTGAACATTTCATTCGCTTATGTTTATTTTCGAGGATATTAGGACAATAATTTCTCTTCCGAACCTCATATCCTTCACGGATTAGCTAGTTTTGATAGCACGAAAATATATTTGGGTCCACGGTTCGACCAGGAACAACCGAGGCTCCGCCCCTTTGATATCTTTATTAATTTGATAAGGAGAAGATAAAATAAATACGAGTTATGTACTTCTGTAAATGGGAGATAAACGAGGGATAAAAACCAGGACTAAAAGAATAAACAACATCGTATTTTTATATTATATAAATTTATATATAATCATAGTTAAATAAAGTTAATAGCTAACTCAGTCGGATTGGAAGGTTGTGTAGGGATAGCTAGTGGTGAGCAAACTTAACATTTGAACATTCTTAGGCCGGGTTTAAGCAGTAGTTTAATTTGTATTTTTAGGATTAAGTTCAGAAACAACTTTATTAATGTAGAAATGTTTTACAAAAATGGCGTCAAACCATATGAATCTTAGAGAAAACATATCTAAAGAGCAAAGGAAACTTTTGACTAAAACTGTAACTAAAATACAACTAAATTCTACACTCAGTATAGTTACTCATATGGGAATTGGTTGAGTGTTCGAATATTCCTGGGTTTGATGCATGCTCTGATCTTCAGTAATTGATTTTACAGTTGATGGTTTCAATGCTGAGCTTCTTATAGTCCTGCTGGTTATTTTCCTCCTACTTGCTATGTCGGCAGGGGTCCGATGGGCAAATGTTCGGTCTATGTATGGAGGGTGTCTGATGTCCTTGTTATAAAAATTTCAACCGTGGAAATAGATCCGACAACACCTCAATGTGCGTTTTACGTATTTTCGATATCCCCTTGGTCGATGCTGCCCCCCGTAGACCGGTACGGAAGTATTAATGTATTTCCTCATTGGTTAGTTTGAAAACTGCGGGTTTTTTTTCTCCAGGCTCGCAAACCGGATTTAGTGATTTTTAGGCGAGAGCGTTTTTCTTTGTAAATGGGTTCGCATCCTTATTTGAATTTAACCGGAAAAATTTGGTTGGTACTGTGTACTGTCCCCACCAAATCTAGAAACGATTTCCGGCAACTTCATTTTTTTTGTATTCTTGACAAAGTGTCTTGTCTCTTTCCTAAAGAATTTTGGCTGGGCTGGTAGCCGTCTATTGGTGTCGCCATTGTTTTTGTGGTTATTGGCACTTAATGGCACTGCAGTAGTTGCAGATTATACCAAAGACGGTATAACTGTGAGCCGTCGTTGTTTAGGCGAATCTTAAGTGACGCTCACACCCTCTGAGAGGGATTTAAGGCGGCCTAAGCCGTTTCTACGGGAAAGAAGCGTGATAAGTTCAATTTTTTTTAATTTTTTTTGAATTCTTCAAGACAATATTTGCCTCCCAAATTGTAATTGTTTTTGGTGTGAAATGTAATTTTACTACAGCAGAGGTGTGGAGTTTTTGGAGTTTTTTATATTTTTTTTAACCACGTTTTGGATAAAAACTATACATTGTTTTTTCCTTTGGTTACAGCCCGTTTATTCCATCGACGGGACAGTTTTGCTGGTGGAACGAGGATCGAGCCAGTTGTAACCCTGGGAAAGGTACGTTAGGATTATTTTAGTTCATCTGTTTAAATCTAATTTATTTTATTGAGTCGACATGGGGTTCTCGATTTAAGTTACTCGATGTAGGGGAACTTCGTGCAAAATAGACGAATTCCAGGAAACTGAAACATTTCATTTTCCATAGGGTTTTTACGCTCGGGCAAGAATCCAACAGCATTCTTCTGACCATGTACTGCCCTAGCGTCATGTGCTAGATAATCAGCAGGGGGGGCGCGGGCAGAACCGGGACCGATGTAGCAGTGAGAAGATGTCTGGACAACACCAGGTTTACAAAATAAAACACACATTTACTCATACAATAATCAAGGACCAAGGTAGGAGCGAGCTTTAGATTTAATTTCTTTTTTTTTAATAATAATTTTCTTTGTATAATTTCAATATTGCTTGTAAACGCAAAAAGGTATGACGTCATAGCCCCAATTTTGCGGTATATTTAAGATAATTTTCCTGTGACATTTAAAGTGCCTTGCTATTTTGGCCCTGTTTTATTTCCAACCATTTAATTTTTTTTTCCTATTTCATGTTTCTGGTATTTTTATCAGGATTTAAAATAAACAAGATTAACTAAATCTTTGTGTTATTTGTACAATCCAGTGAACCAACTTTGCAGAGACAAAAGAGAGATGAGATTATATTTTTTTTTAGCGGTTTCCTTACATCGCTTTACCTCATGGGGTAGATCTCGGACTGGGTTGCTGTCTGTCTCATTCTACCCAACGTAGAATGATGACAGCAGATATTTGGTCCAGATCTCCCCTATGACGGAATGATTTTGGAAGTATATTTTTTTTTAACTATCATTTATATAAGTGAGTATTACACTGCTGACTCAAATGTAGGTACACTGTGACCTGTTGGAATTGTTCATCTACCTATAAAGAACTTTCTATTTGTGTCATATTTTGATTCCTTTAGGAATCTTTCAGAATTTGATTTTGTTCATTAGTCAATTTTTTTGGGTTTTTTTTAATTACACAAATACTCTGGAAGCCTCGGAAGTAGGTAGAGTTTCATTGTTTGGCTACAACGTTTGGGATGAACTGTATTTTAATTAGGATCTTCTTTGTAAAACATTGATATTAAAACACTGTGGCGCTTAAAATTTTCTTATTTCTGAACCCCCCCTTCTCCACTGTATAAAAGTTACTGGGCATATCAATGTTTTACCTAGCTGGAAAATACAGTTCTGCTTTAAGATATTTGTTAATTATTCAGTAATTTTTTTTAGTGTCACACATTGGCACAGCGTTATTGTTCTATTTACAGTGTCACAAAATGGCGGCAACGTCTTTTAGTTTGCCACAAATGTCACCCAACGCATTTTAATTGGCCACACCCCCTAGATTTTGGCCCAGATCCGCCCTTGAGTATACCTATCAATTTTGTAGCCACCTGCAACTATAGTTCAAATTATACCCATTTGTAATGACGTCATTTTTGTTTATCTTTGTTTAGTATATTATAAACAGCGATGACAATAAACTTATGGTTATGTGAACTATCCGTCACTGTCAATAAAAAACATTGATTGGCAAAAATATACGCCATACGTTTTTTTATCACCTGGTGACGTCATTACAAATGCGTATAATTTAGACCATAGTAGGTACAGCTAGATTTAGCAGTTGGGTGATTTTTTTATTATTATTTTTTTTATTAAAGCTAGTATCTCCATTATAACAGCTATCTGAAATAATTAAGTTTAATGGCGCGGTGCGAATTTGTGAATTATTTTAATTTTATTATACGCCAACCAAATTTAATAATGTAAAAAACATTACTAGCAAATGGTTTATAATAAAAATGAAATCAATTGAAATTTAATTAATTACATATCGCATATTAAACGACAAAGCTTGTTGTACGTTTTATTTACTTGCAAATCCATTTAATTAAAATTAATGTTTGAATGTAGGGGCTCTAGGCAACAAGATTTATATTATTAGAATAATTTTGCTAAAATTATCGACGAACTCGTAAACAAAAATATTTTATCATCCCTGTCATTCGAAAGTGATCAATAATATTTTACCGTGCTAATATTGCGGTTTGTAGATGCAAATTTAAAATATGCTTGTAGTACTTAAAATTAAAATATAAAATTGTAAAAACTAAAATAAATAAATAATTAAAATAAAAAAAATATACAAAACATATCCACACAATGGTTATAAGTAAGAAATTTCATTCAGGCCTGTCTCAGCTGGAAGAGTCCCGATAATTGGTGCGGCATTTCCACATTGTGCTAAGTGCCCAAGGATGTTTTATTTTTTTGCAGATTTGTTTCATTAGGTTTTTAGCTTCGTTACCCCAAGGTCCAAACGTCTCAACAGCAAATAGCACAAATAGGAAACCTTGGTCCTGTAATTCTTTGTATTTTAACTTTTTTTGTGTCTCTCCCAACCTTGCAGCTTCCCCAGCTTTAATCAATGTATGGGATGGGAGACGTAACTTTGACATAAAATGTCTCGGCATGTAGCATCGCATAACAATGCTTTATCATTCTTCCAGGGTAATAAAGACATTCCATCGACACGTTTGCCATCATTTATGCAAATACCAGGTGGCTCAAGTATGGATGGAATGTCCGCAGATGTAAGTAAGCGTTTTCCTGCACTTTTTTGGCAACTCAGGGTATTAAATCCAAATTTATCAACTTGATTGTTGCAAGTGCAGATGTGTGGCACGCACACAGGACGACCAACTCGCACAGATATTGATATTCTAAACGTTGCATCATCTTATAAATTACCTATAGTGCGGAAGAAGGCAAAGCAATCAACCAAGCACTACTCTCCTCTTCTTGAAGTGCGAGAAGTCTGACTTTTTCTTTATTTGAATTTGCTTCCAAAATTATTTTTTTAATAGAAACTTTGCATAATTCTAAATCGAAATGTTTTTGAAAAGTCAGAAATATTTATTACATTTTTGTAATGTTCAATTGCCTCTAGCTTTGCATTATCTAAGACAGAAAAAATTTCTGTAAAAAGGACACAAGGTAACATCGAACAGTAATCATTGGTATCAAAAATAATTGTATTTTTTGCAAATAAAAGATATTGTTAAATCTTTTAAAAAAATCAAAAACGCGTTGTTAATAATATATTTTCAAGTGCGAAAAACCTAACTTTAAGCACGCGATTGCAGTGCTGCCAGAAATCAAGTGCCAAAACTAAGATTTACGCAAAAGTCAGAAAACAATGTTTTCTTTGAGCGTACGGAAAATTAAGGAAAATAAAAATATATACAGTAGAGCTTCGCTAATCCGAACTCCACTAATCCGGATTCTCCCGTAATCCGGACAAAATTAAAACACTACTTATTTAGATTATTATGCATTCTATAATCCGGATTTCTTATGTATTCCATAGTCCGGATCATGTGTTCTTCGATAATTTCATGTAACTTATATGGTGACCTCTAGGTGAATCCCCTAATTATTAAAAAGCCGTGAAAGACGAGTCGCGATTTTCTTGGAGGTTAAAAAGCATCATGACACCAAAGAGAGCACACAAAACTTTAAAACTAGCGGAAAAACATGATATTTTACAAAAATTAAAAAGTTACGTCGACTATTTCGGATATAAAACATAAATCTGGGCAAATAAGGAGTGGGTATGTTGTATAGCTAGCTCGAATTTTTAAGTAGGTAGTGTTAATTTTGTTTCACCTAAGAGTTTTGAAATGACAGAAATTAAATCGCAGTGGGAACAAACTGTAAACTCTTAGGTGAGTGAATTCCTCTATACTAATGTTATCAAAGAAATTCAAGGAACCCTAGAAGACGCATCCCCATTATTTAATACGCAAATTCATTCATCATGCATGAAATCTCAGAAAATTTTGCCGAATCCTCGCAGGCAACACTGTAAGAGGTATAAAAGAGAAATCGATGAAAAACCATGGGCGTGCAGATTTTGTTGAAAATAAAATAAATATATTTAGACATTTTCCTATAAAATTTTTGCACCCAAAATTATAAAATTTAAATAAGTGTAAAATATTACCGGTACAGCTTTGACAGCCATTCTATTTTTACAGAATTAATTTTTTTATCGATTTATAATATTAGAAATCAATAACTAATTTACAGCTGGTAATATCCGTAGTTTTGATTTTTATTATTTTTCCCTAAAGATAAGAAATCTACTTTATATTATTTTTTTTTGGATATAGAAAAGTGTTACTTTAATCCCTAAAATTTAAAACACAGGTAAAAGTGTTTCTTTTTATTTCAAATTGTCAAAGGTGTTTTTTTTGCTTTTTACTCTTTCACCTTGGTAATACATTGCTCTTAGTAAATTTTTTACAGTAAGTAGATTTGTTCTGTTAAAAAAAGTCAAAAACTCCGAGTTATATACTCAGACCTTGAGATATTTATCAACATTTTTGCATCAGGATTTAAAGAGTCTATTTGATCCCCTAGTGTAAAGGGTGCATTTTCGACACTTTTGGGTGTTTTCGGTTTCTATGTTTATAATATTGATATGCGATGTTTATGAGTCTGTATTTTTTTACATTTGCAAATGTTAAAAAATATGACTTATTCAGTTTTATCAACAAAATACTTTTGATTTCCATAAAAAATCTATTTAATTTTTATTTACCAAATAAAATAAAAATGAAAAAATATTATTTATAATTAAGTGATTATTATACAGGGTGTCCCATAACTTAGGCGCCGTAGTGCAGCAGGTGATAGAGGAGGTTATTTCCAAGAAAAAAGTTTATATAACATGGGGTCAACATTCATCTGTTTTTAAGATATAGGATTTTTAAAGAGGAGTGGGTGAAAACCGGTTATACAAAAAAAAGTCTGTGACAGCCAGCTGAATACTCAGCTAATTGTGATTAAAAAATGTGGTACTCCTTTTTTGATAATATTACAAGTGGAGGAGGTACGGGCTGTCAAAATAACCTCGAAAATGTATAAAAAATAACATTTTTTTTTAATTAATTTTTGCTTTCTCTTTTAAAAAATATCAATAATATTTTATTATTTTGTCTCGCTAGAGACTTGTTTTTATTAACAAAAAATATTTAAAAAACATTGCATTTAATATGGCATTCATAAAAGTTCATACCAAAAAAATAGTATTTTCTAAAAAAATTGACTGACTAACTTTTTTCAAATTAATTTTTTAAAATTAATTTCAATTTACTGCTTTTGTTCTAATCTCTCAATTTCATATTTTTACTGCGTTTTTTTAAAGTTATTATCACAAAAGTTAAAAAAATTGCCAACAACAAGTTTTTGATCAGACATGACCTCCTCTATCACTTGTTGGCCTATGGCCCCTAAGTTATGGGACACCCTATATATATACAAACATTATTAAATTTGGCAAATATAAGAATTAAGAACAATATTTTAATCCATTTGACTCGAGGCTCTCTTTTAAATAATCACCAGGGACTATGCAGTAAGTAAGTGAAAAGGAAGTTAAAACTCTTTTTTTTTCTGTGTAAAAGTAGGTACTACCTTTTTTCTTCTTATAGTTATATTTGTTAATTCTAACTACTTTTTTACATCATTATATGATGATCGAACATCAAAAACAACCAGTGATAATATATTATGTATACTTTATAATAAAAAGAGATAGTTGATATTTAACTACCAACCACTAGTAGTAAGTAGTTTTCTTAATTTGAACTAGTCTTTAACACCTGACCTTGGGCAAGTGCCTACTAGGTGCTAAACGAACATACTGAGGATCAACGTGGTCAGAACAAAGAATGCCCATTTTGACAGAATTTTCTCCTTATTAAGGCCAATAATCTCCCTCCAAAGCTCTCTCTTGTGTGGATCAGTGGGGAATCTAGTAAACTCATAAATTTGAATATTTTTAAAATGTTTAATAACTGTATAGTAGCATGACATAACATAACATTACAGAGTGAAAATGGTTGTTTACATAAGAAATATATTTTTTATATATATTATTGCCAGAATAAATTCAAAAACTTTTCCAAAAAAACCCAAACACTAGAGGTGGGAAAATAAGGGAATTTGCAACAATAAATAATGTTTCTTAAAACTTCTTTGTAAAATAAATCACTAATATTTTGTAAAAAAAGTTATAAACCACACCACTGTCTTACCAAATCGTAAACAATATGACGGTTTCTGGAAGAGATTCAAACTTACCGGTGAAATGATAAATCCAGCCACTTCTCTTCACTTTTGTCACACTTCTTAGGCATTTTTAAAGTTATTTAATAAAAAAAATCTTAATTTTGTGATCAATATTGCAAAAAAAACAACGAAAACGCACGTTTATTCGGATAACCTCTCAAAGGCAACAATAAATGATGCAAGGGTGACGTTTGGTCTACATGGTTGCCGCTATTAATTTTTTTTCTGAAAAATAGCGAACAAAAATCAGTTTTTTGCATTTTACGCGTCGTAGGGCAAAATTTAATGTATGAGAAATATTACCCATAGAATTCCCTACAATCGGTCTCCATAGTCTATAGGTCTACAACCACACGTTTAGAAGAAAATTTGAAAAAATTATGTTTTTTGCAATTTATGCAAAAACGGTAAGTCATAAAAAAAACTTTATTGACATAAAATGATCAAGACACAATTCTCTACAATGCGACAATGACAATTTACAGCTATACAACCATATGTGTTGAAGACAGAGGGTGCCGAAAATGCCCATTATATACTTTTTTTCGTTTTACGCAAAAACCATAAGTCATAGAGCTGTGACTCACATAGGTGAATTGTAGATAATGGCGTCCTGGAGATTTCTTGTCTATAATGTGTTTTTCTAGGACCTACCGTTTTTACATAAAATAAAATAATAATTTTTGCAAATTTAGCGCCCTATATGTTCTACACGTAGTTGTAAACCTGTGGCCCAAAAGGAAAGAATGTAGAAAATTGTGTCCTTTAACATTTTATGTTTATAAAGTTTCTTTCTACGACTAAAAAAAACACAATTTTTGACAACTTAGCTGCCATCTACCTTCTAAACATGTCGTTGTAGACCTATAGACTATGGAGATTGATTGTGAAGACTCGTATGGGTAATATTTCTCTTAAATAAAATTCTTCTCTACGACTTTATCAAAGCTACGACCGTTTTTGTGTAAAATGCAAAAAACTGATTTTTGACAATTTTGGTGCTCTCTATCTTCTATACATGTAAGTCTAGAGCTATAACCTTTAAGAAAAATTATAAAGGAATTTTTGAAGTGTAAACTTCTTTAGGCGCGTTTAGTAGTTTTTGTGGGTACTGAATTGAACTGAGCCGTCAGACTCGGCTATGTAACGCTCATTCGGGTGAAGTCGGCTCGAGTCGACTAACTGTGAGAGGAACATTCAGCAAGCAATATGATGATGCAGATGAAGGCCAGTATTATTAATTTCGCCTTGTTAAAGTTTACACTTCTGCCATGTGGTCTTAAGCACACACAATTTTTTTTGTCAACAAAGGTTTCCTCTGCGACGTTCCATTTTCGCGTAAAATCAAATCAAAACACTTTTTGAATTTTCCAGAGTTGCCCAGGAGAGGGTTGTAGACTAATATATATATATATATATATATATATATATTATATAAAGAAAAGGTTTTTTTAACTTTTGTGATCAAAACATTTAACTTAAATTTATTTGGACTAAAAGCAAGAGTTATTTTTATACCGAAAACATTTGTAGTGAGAACAATAATTAATAGTTAAAAGTGCAGTTTAGTCATCTGGTTTTAAAAACTTTTTAAATACCACCTAGGAAGACAAAACTAATAAACTATTTATGAACTCTAACCTCACACCAAAGAAATTTAATTAAACTTACTTTCAGTTGAACGTTTTTCACACTTAAATGGAGTCCCGTTTTTTTCAGAAAACCGAAAACCAAATCAATATTTTAAACTGCGCATTCGCTACCGTACTTTTTCTTCTCACATAAAATATCTCCCTCTCAGCTGTGGTCGAGCATGTGTGAAGTTAGTAAGAGGAAGATAATTTTATGTGATCAGAAAAAGAGAGGTGCGCATGTGCAGTTTAAAAAAATGGTTTGCATTACAGGATATCGCCGCTAGTTATTTTGTGTTCCTGCAAAAAACAAGCTCAAGTTGGTTGACTGCACAAAAATTGCAATTTTGTGCTAATCGTTGTATGTTCTATAAAAATTGACAATCAAAAATCTTCGAAAAAAACCAACTTTAGCTGATTATTTCTAATTTATACTTTCCTTTTAATTCAAAATAGATAAGGATTTAAACCGCCACATAGATCTATAACAACAGGGACTTAAAAGCAAATGTTTTATGATTTTTGTTAAGTTTAGGTACCTATGTAAACAAAAATTTACCGATTGATTATTGGATAACATATTCTAACTTTAAAAAAAACTTTTTTTCAAACATTTGTATACATATGTGCATATAGGTACACAGACAGATATGCGTACATACATATCTAGAGGTTATACTTACAACCTAGAATTAAATTGTATAGAAAAACGTTATTAATGATAAGATCTCAAAAAAAAAATCAATGAAAACAATCCTTTTCTCACATAGGATGGTAAACATGTTCTATTACAGATACATGTATAGCAATCCAAAACGTAAGCCGAATTCAAAAACAAAATATTTTTTTGATTTTTATTAGTTACCATTTTACTTATGTACCTACATCAAAATTACAAGTTATAAAAGTACTGGCAACATTGTTGCGAATTTGAAAGAAATCCCCAGTATAATACTTTTTGTGTCTGATGAAGTTTAGGAATTCTATACGGGGTCTACCTTTAGTTGAATGTTTTTGAATGTTATCGTCTTGTTCCAGCTACATCGAAAATTGTTTTTTTTGCACCGGGCCGTAAGAAATTCTGCGAAAAAGAGAATACCCTCAAACGGAAATTGAGTTATACGGGTTTATTAAGCAGCGGGAAAAACATGCAACCATTACCTCCCATATTTTAAGAGAAAAAGCGATACAACTTGGTTGGGAGGTTGGGTAACCAAATTTAAAAAGAGACATAGTATTCGTATTTTCAAAGTTAGTGGGGAGAAGTTAACTAGTGACCCAAGTGTTATTAAGCCTTTTCTTCAGAAATTAACCAAGAAAATTAGGGAGATGCAAGTCGAACCAAATCCGCTTTACAACGCAGACAATCAGCACTGTTCTGGAAAATGTTGGCAGATCATACTTTGGTACATCATAAAGAGAATTCGGCACCTGGGCGTAAAGTATCGAAGAAAAGAATAACTTGCGTCCCTTGTGCAAATGGCGATGGATCGCATAAGCTAAAGATAATGGTTATTGGCAAATCAAAAAATTCGAGGTCATCTAAGATTCCAGTTGAATATCACGCTACCAATAAAGCGTGAATTAGTTTAGCTTTATTTGTCAGATGGTTTCACGAATTTTTGTTAAACAAGTAAGAACGTTTCAAAAAGATAATAATATGAGTGGCAAAGCACTTTTACTGATTCATAATGCTCGAGGTCATTCAACAGAAGATCAATTGATCAGTGATGATGGAAATATCGTAGCTATGTTCCTTCCGCCTAATAACACGCCCTTAATCCAACCGATGGATCAAAATGCAATCCAAATCATTAAAATGTTTTACCGCAAAAGCTTATTAGTTCCTGTTTTGTCTTTTGAAGAAACTGACATTTTCAGCATTGTAAAAAACATGAGTTTAAGAGATGCCGTATTTTCGCTGGCTAGTTCATGGGACAAAGTGAGTCCTGATGCAATCCAGAGTTGTTGGAACAAAATATTTTTTCATTCAGACCTCTATGAGTGAAACTTTGGTTGGGAACCTGAAGATCTGATCCCACTGTCTTTACTTATTCAAAGATCTGAAACCGCCAGTACTGAGCAAAGAGAATTGACCGAAATTAGAAATATGCGACAGACTGTTGCTACTGAAAGTAATCCTTTGCAAGAAACAGAGATCAACGAGTGGATCGACGGCGATGATGACCACTTATCGCTGCATCGCTGACAGTGGCAGTGAGGACGGTGGCGAAGAAGTTGTTAGAATTGATATAAAAATTAAACATAAAGCTATTCGTTGCTTTGGTACATGTATATAGTGGGCAGAAGAAAATGGTTCTGAACTAAATGTTTTGTCCATCTTACGAACTATGAGAGAACGCGCAATGCAAGCAAGACATTGCAGTATAAAACAAACAAAATATTTTTTAAATCTTAGGTGTTAGTCTTATTAATATTTACCGATATCCGCGTCGACAGGTTACAATAATGCAAACCATTTATTTGCATTATTTTCGTTGTCGTTGTTATGTCGGTAGGTGTAAGAACTGCCTGTGGATGTTTTTTTCTTTTATTTTTTATGTGTATTTCGTGCATTTTTATAGTTTTTAAAAAGATTCCAATAATCGGATGTTTCACTAATCCGGATTGCCTCGGTTTTAATTAATCCGGATTACCGAAGCTCTACTGTAATTTATAATAATAATTTCTAACAAGTGTTAAAAGCGTTTCTTTTTTGCACGCGATTGCAGTTGGCCGAACGGTTCATAGCGGAGTTCGGCCAGCAATCAAGTGCCGAAAAGAAACTTTCTGCGAGTGTTAGGAACACTATTTTTTCTTTGAACGTGCGAAAAACAATTAAAACACTTTATTATCCAGATCGTTCCGGTGCATATAAAGCATTACAACCTTGACTTAATGCCCTAATATGGGCGTTTCTTGACAACTATATGAAAGTTGGTTTGTAAAGGAAACTCAAAATAAATAAATGGATCTATGACGAATCTGATACCTTCCTAGCCAGCCTATTAGCACACTTTAAGTGAAGCCTTGATATATCAGCCTTGAAAACGATTTTTTGTAAATATCTTAGAAACTAAAGCTTTGATAAAGTTTTTGGTCATAGCACATATTGAGCAAAATGTAGTCTACTATATTCCGAAAACCGCATATTGATACGATGCTCCGTTGAGAAGTTAGCATTTTTTAATTGTCAAAAACTGTCATTAGCATTAATGAATTTTGACCAAAATATAATCAGCTCGTTAGAGCGTCGAACACTATTTTACCTGAAAATTTTATGAAAATCGGTTTGGTGTAATTTCTTGATTTGTACATTGCTTCTGATTGAGCTATATTTTATTTTAAGAACATTATTTGTGGCACTGTCATTTTGACTTCTTTACACCGCTCCTCCTCCACTGTATAAAAGTTACCGGGCATGCAATTCTCTTACCAGCCAGAAAAAAACAATTTTGTCTCCAAATTGTTGTTTAATTAGTCCTAGTTACAACAAATGAACCGATATTGTTTCTTTAATTTTCTAAATGTAAAATTTACATACAGGGCCGCAGTTGAAGGGAAGTCCTTCATAACTAAGGTGGCTGATGGGTATAAGCCCGCACATTAAAAAGACCACTGTCAGAGGTGAGAGGGTCTGAGAGTATAGAAAATTAATATATTTTTTTAAATACTTTGCAGGTTGCCACATGTAGAATGTTTCTGCATGCAATACCAAATTTTTTTCATTATGATGATAAAAAAGGGCTGTCTGATTACGATCGACGCCCAATGACACGTCCGCTTATAACCCTTTGTGTCCTAAGTTAACATATTTTGAACTTTTTAATTTAAAAATAATATTTCATAGTAAAATGTTAAAAAAATGTATATTTGCATTTAGTCGAATTTAAGCCTAGATCTCTTTCGCTTTTATGGCTTTAAAGAAAGCCTAGCGCTTGAATACGATTCTAGCAGAATTCAACCTGCTATGTGCCCCTCAAGGGATCACATGACCTTAAAAAAAATTGTTGTTTTTGTAATTTTGTATTATAATGTTTAAAGAGTAACAATAATATAACTAAATGTTTCTTCGCCACTATGGTATATTAAAAAATAATTTATCTTACCATTTAGACATAGTCCAACACTAAAAACAGTTCATGTGCAAACAAAACATAAAATTAAAAATTTCTAATAGAAGGCATCTCTAGCATTAAATAGATAGTTTTTGGCTTGGTTTTGGTCATGCCGAAAATAGCCGACGACTAACGAAGTTTGACGCTGTTGACATTTAAACGTCACATGTAATTACCGGCTTCCGGGGAACGCCGCAAACTCAGGAACGGGTAACACAAGAATTTTGACGTACGTAGACGTGCGCAATTGTGTTTTAGCGAGCTTCTGTTACTATATAGTTTAAGTTGTGCTACGTATTTTTACGTAAAACTACACGTTAAGCGCTCTACGTTTTGTTCCAAATTTGATTTTAAGTTGAATGTTTTTACGTTACCGTAACAAGTCTACTAATAGCAGAGAATATGGAATTCGGCACTGTGTTTTTTTGATGTTTTTTGTCTTTTCAACTACAGTAGGAATATATTTGCAAAGAATCGTTTGTACTGGAAGCGAAAATTATCATCTAGGCCTCATTTTTCGATCAGTCAATCAACCAATTCTATTCTTTGGTAACGTTAAGGTGCCCGCAGACTGCCGTAAGCTAACGTAAATACGTAAGCTCCTAACGTGACCTTGACGACGGTGTGACGAAGTGCGCTTGCGTAACTGTCAAATCTCATGCTTTCGTAAAAATACGTAGCACAACTTAAACTATCTACTTGCGACTCTATTTCGGTTCCGCTGGCGTTAGCTGCACAGTTCACTAACAGCAGTGTTGGTGGTCCATTCTATAACTTTTTATACAGTTTTTAAATGTATAGGTACTTTTAAAAAGTTACCTAAAACTAATTTTGTATTAATTATACCATAGGGGAAGATGGGGGAATAAGAAAAAGGGGTATTGGGAAATATTTTTGCTACCCTAAAGTAATGGTAAAGTAATTAGTTACCGGGCATGCCATTGTCTTACCTAGCTGGAAAATATAGTTCTTTTTCCAGATATTTGTTTAATTACATATAATTACTCATTAATTAATTAGAGTGATTATGAAAAAGTAGAAGCGTCGCAATGTTTTTAAATTTGAGTCAAAAATTGTATTGAGTTACCTTAAGCGCCGCGAGGTTTCAAGTTTGAGGCAAATCGGTTTATAAATAAGAAAGTGCGCCTTTGTGGATCCGCCACTTTGATTTTTTTTAAGTTTAAGTTAGAAATCATAATTAGGGACCTAAAACACCCCAAAGTTCCGAGTTTAATGCATATCGGTTCATAAATGGGAAAAACCGCCATTTTGGATCCACCATTTTCATGTTTTTAAATTTGAGTCAAAAATTTTATTGAGTTACCTTAAGCGCTATCACGCTTCAAGTTTGAGGCAAATCGGTTAATAAATAGGAAGGTGCGCCATTGTGGATCCGCCATTTTGATTTTTTTAAAGTTTAAGTTAAAAATCATAATCAGCGACCTAAAATACTTCAAAGTTCCGAATTTGATGCATATTGGTTTATAAATGGGAAAGTCCGCCAAGTTTGATCCGCGATTTTGATTTTTATTTTTTTTGGTTAAGTTAAAAATAATAATCACCGACCTGAAAGACCGCAAAGTTCCGAATTTGGTGCAAATCGGTTCATAAATGGCAAAATCCGCCATTTTGTATCCGTTATTATGATTTTTTTTAAGTTTAAGTTGGAAATCATAATCAGCGACCTGAAGCACCTTAAAGTTCTGAAATTTGATGCATAATGATGCATAAATGGGAAAGTCCGCTATTTTTGATCAGCCATTTTGATTTTTTTTAGCTTAAGTTAAAAATAATAATCAGCGACCTGAAAGATCGCAAAGTTCCGAATTTGATGCAAATCGGTTTATAAATGGGAACATCTGCCATTTTGTATCCGCCGTTTTGATTTTTTTAAAGTTGAGGTTAGAAGTTATAATCAGCCACCTGAAACACCCTAAAGTTCCAAATTTGATGCATTGCACGCTTTTTCGATTTTTTTTGTTTAAGCTAAAAATAATAATCAATGACCTAAAAGATCGCTAAGTTCCGAATTTGATGCATCTTGGTTCATAAATGGGAAAATCCGCCATTTTATTTATTTTTCTACTAACCACCAAATACCTATTTTAGACCAGGCAAATTACACTTTGAGAGCAAGAAAATTATTAACAGGACTTGAAGCATTGGAAATTGTAAAGCGGCGAAAAACAAAGTAAAAAAAAATAAATGCGTGAGCAGGGGCGTTGCGGGTTAGGTTTGGGGGGGGTAAAAAGGGGCAGGGAATCGTATTATTGCGATTTCCGGCGAAAGCTGACGTCGGCGAAAAAAGTGACATAAAGAAAAGTCATAGGCCATGAAAATATCTAAAACTTTTGTAATTGTAATTTTTTACATAGCCTTAAAATGTTCGAGAAAAATTAAAAAAACCGTAATTTTTTTTATTTTTTGTTTTTTATTGTTTATTTTGGCAAAAATAATGTCAGTTTAACAAAACTTGGTAAGAGTAGAGCTCTTTGGGTGCTAAATGTCTACAATATTTCACAAACAAAAAAATTAAGAAGTTTCTAAGATATTTGTTTTTTCCGCTCAAAATCGCTTTATTTTTAAATGAAATTTCTCCTTCATCTGCTGGTACTCAGTTTTTGGCACTGAGATGTACTTCTTGGTGAATTAAAAAAAGATAATGTGCGTCTTTTAAAAACTTGTCGAAAAAATAGAAAAAACTTTTTAAAAAAATTCACTATATTTTTTAAAGTTATTGGAGTTATTTTATAGGTTTTAAAATTTTTTTTAAACTGACTAGATTACTTAATTCCACGCAAGATAAATGGCTATTACTATGGCTAAAAAAAAATAGGCTATCTGCCTTGTTTTTGGAAAATTAATGTAAATATATATATATTATGACACAAATTTAATTTTTTCTAATAAACATTTTTTATCGCGCTGTATGTTATTTTTAATTTCTTTCTGAGTTTTATCGCCCTCAAAAAGTGCCGCCTAAAGCGAAGCTCCCTGTCACCCCATAGATAACCCATTTCCTTTATGTACAGGGTTTTCCCGTATATTTTTACACCATATCTAAAACGTGTATTTGAATAGATATCAAAATACTATAAATACAAAAGTTTTATAATTTTTTACAAATTTTAGGAATCTTAGGGTCAGAATGTAATTTTTTTTTTCTAAATGTCAAAATTTGACAGGTTGATGGTTTTAAAAAAAATTAAACACCCTATATATTATTTTAGATTTTTATAGATCTTTTCGTCCTGATTTCAAAAATATATATGTTATGATTAATTCGTTTGTTAATTTTTGAGATATATGCGTTTACCATGAAAAACAGAACTCTTTTGTGGAATTTGAAGTGTATTCGAGCCTGTTCAAAGTCTACATGAGAAAATCGAACAGATATTTGTCGATCTCAATGGAAATTCTACGCACTCTACCTATTAAGCTATTTACAGAAAATTTATAAAAATTACTTAAAATTAAATAATAAAGGAGGCTATGTAGAATATTATCAATGAAGTTTTAGATATTAATATTTTTCAGAAAAAAATTGTATTATTTTTTGCTTTTACTGGCTTGCGGCGCCCCACATTACTGCGCAGAATCACCACAGATTGAAAATATTAGTAAATTATATACCTTACAAAAGCAACAGCTCACTTTTTGTGTCAATGCGATTGTCTTTTTCATGGCTGAAACTTAAATTTTTTAAAACTTTTAAACGCATGTATAAATAAACTAAATAATCTCAACATATATATTTTTGAAATCAGGAAGAAAAGGTCTAATAAAATTAAAAATAATATATATGTTCAATTTAAAAAAAAACTGTCAAATTTTGACATTTCGAAAAAAAATATACATTCTGACCCTAAGATTATTAAACCTCGTAAAAAATTATGAAACTTTTGTATTTATCATATTTTGATAACAATTCAAATAAACGTTTAAGATATGGTGTAAAAATATACGGGAAAACCCTGTACATATAGAAATTGGCTTATCTAGGGGGTACAGGGTGCTTCGCTCTAGGCGGCACTTTTTGGGGGCGATAAAGCTCACAAAGAAATTAAAAATAACATACAGAGCGATAAAAATTTTTTATTAACCCTTCAATTACTACCGTCCTTTTAAAAGGCACTATCAATTGTTTCAATCCAGCGCTTTTTCCAGTGAGCTTAAGTCGTTGAATCATAGGTGGCATTTGAGAAAATGTTCACAATTGGCCATTTCATAGTAAATTAGTGGTGCATAAGTTCGCACGGGTTATATTTTTAGACAGTGTTTTTGTAGTTTTTGCTGCTGAATTACAATGGATTACTGGAGGTAAGTTAAGGCTGTTTTAAATCTTATATTTTAAACAAAAAATAGTTAATTATTGTAGTGTGTAGTGTAGTCTTGAGATGTATGTATTAAAATTCAATTTTTTTTTAATATTTGTGTTACAGGGGGTGTGTAAAAAGTAGTTTCCTTTTGAAAGGACGGTAGTAATATATGGTTAGATATTTTAAGGTTTATGTTTTTTTTTCAGAAAACCTTTAAAGTTACATGAGCTGTTGGAGGAAGCTGATAACAATGACCGTATTCCCAATCCTCCAACTGGACTTATATTTTCCCTTCAGAAGACGCCAATGCAAAAAACGATTCCGGTGAAGAAGTAAGTCACACAAAACAGTTTACCTGGATCGCAATTGAGAGCTGAAGTTGAGGTGATAAATCACGATCACTTGGGCTATGTTTTCAAGTTCCACCAAAAAAGCTAAAATCATTTTGGAAAAGGAGTGAAAAAATCCTAAACTCCACACAATTTGTGTTTTTCCACTCCTTTTCCAAAATTACAAAGATGCTCCACGACGGAGAATTGAAACAATATAAAGCTAAAATCATGCTCATGGTCCAAGCCCTGAACAATTTGTACAATGGAAGGATCAGTGTGGTCCATCAAATATGCTCAATTCTCTGGAACTTTTTGAGTGCATTTTCAATTCCGAAGTAAGTGATCTTATTCTTGAATATACAAATGGATATGCTGTACACAGCTCGCTGATAACTTCAAAAGAAATTAAGTGTTTTTGGTTGTCGTTTGCTAAGCGAATATGTTGTGCATCCTTACCGTTACATGTATTGGGGAACCTCCACCGTCTTCAAGGAGGCAAGTTGGATCACGTGACTTTCAGAAGAGCTATTGCCACTACACTTTTACAGTCTAACCGGAGGAATACGAAAAAATGACCTTCAAAAAGAAATTCGCAGTCGCGGGCTTCCTTTATAGAGAGTTTCAGACAAGATGTGGATTTTGTTACAAAAAAGTTCAATTTAAATGTGAAAAGTGTGACATACCATCACAACCAAAATTCTGTTTTAAAAATTTGCACACATAATAAATTTTAGTTTATGTGAAAACAATTATTTTTCCGTTAAAATGTTTTTTTTTGTATGTAACCATTTCTTGACTACCGTCCTTTTAAAAGGGCATCTTGTATTTCCGAAACTAATAAATTTTTTATGAAAAAATTTTTTGTCGTTGGCTTTATTATTTCTTTTATAAGATGTTTAATGAAGAAAATTTAATATTTTATTTAAAAAATAGTTTCAGTAAGTAATGGGTTAAAAAAAATAAAATTTTTGTCATAATGTATATATTTACATTAATTTTCAAAAAGCAAGGCAGGTAGCCTAATTTTTTTTAGCCATAATAATAGCCATTTTTCTTGCGTAAAATTGAGTAATATAGTCAGTTTTAAAACTTATAAAATAACTACAGTAACTTAAAATACTCTGCCAATCTATAGGCACCTAAGCTCACACTAGGTACTATAGTTATAGTGTACGTGTGAGCTAATATAACTAAAAACTGAAATATATTTTATTGAACTCCAGACTCAATTACCTTTTGTTTGATACCACACAAGCCATGATTTAACTTAAATTCTAATTTTTCAAATCTACCCCCACCCTTTTTCTAAACTAAAATGTATTTTGTTTTAACTCCAGACTCAATTACCTTTCGTTTGATATCACACACGCCATATTTTTACATAAACCCTAATTTTTGAAATTTACCCCTACCCTTTTATATGGCTTGTGTTTGGTGGGTGTTGTTCATTTTTAAATGGGACCATCTCGACTCAAGACCCAGCCTAGGTACCAAATTTCATTAAAATCGGCCTAGCGGTTTTTGAGACAGACAGACAGACAGACAGACAGACAGACAGACAGACAGACAGACAGACAGACAGACAGACAGACAGACAGACAGACAGACAGACAGACAGACAGACAGACAGACAGACAGACAGACAGACAGACAGACAGACAGACAGACAGACAGACAGACAGACAGACAGACAGACAGACAGACAGACAGACAGACAGACAGACAGACAGACAGACAGACAGACAGACAGACAGACAGACAGACAGACAGACAGACAGACAGACAGACAGACAGACAGACAGACAGACAGACAGACAGACAGACAGACAGACAGACAGACAGACAGACAGACAGACAGACAGACAGACAGACAGACAGACAGACAGACAGACAGACAGACAGACAGACAGACAGACAGACAGACAGACAGACAGACAGACAGACAGACAGACAGACAGACAGACAGACAGACAGACAGACAGACAGACAGACAGACAGACAGACAGACAGACAGACAGACAGACAGACAGACAGACAGACAGACAGACAGACAGACAGACAGACAGACAGACAGACAGACAGACAGACAGACAGACAGACAGACAGACAGACAGACAGACAGACAGACAGACAGACAGACAGACAGACAGACAGACAGACAGACAGACAGACAGACAGACAGACAGACAGACAGACAGACAGACAGACAGACAGACAGACAGACAGACAGACAGACAGACAGACAGACAGACAGACAGACAGACAGACAGACAGACAGACAGACAGACAGACAGACAGACAGACAGACAGACAGACAGACAGACAGACAGACAGACAGACAGACAGACAGACAGACAGACAGACAGACAGACAGACAGACAGACAGACAGACAGACAGACAGACAGACAGACAGACAGACAGACAGACAGACAGACAGACAGACAGACAGACAGACAGACAGACAGACAGACAGACAGACAGACAGACAGACAGACAGACAGACAGACAGACAGACAGACAGACAGACAGACAGACAGACAGACAGACAGACAGACAGACAGACAGACAGACAGACAGACAGACAGACAGACAGACAGACAGACAGACAGACAGACAGACAGACAGACAGACAGACAGACAGACAGACAGACAGACAGACAGACAGACAGACAGACAGACAGACAGACAGACAGACAGACAGACAGACAGACAGACAGACAGACAGACAGACAGACAGACAGACAGACAGACAGACAGACAGACAGACAGACAGACAGACAGACAGACAGACAGACAGACAGACAGACAGACAGACAGACAGACAGACAGACAGACAGACAGACAGACAGACAGACAGACAGACAGACAGACAGACAGACAGACAGACAGACAGACAGACAGACAGACAGACAGACAGACAGACAGACAGACAGACAGACAGACAGACAGACAGACAGACAGACAGACAGACAGACAGACAGACAGACAGACAGACAGACAGACAGACAGACAGACAGACAGACAGACAGACAGACAGACAGACAGACAGACAGACAGACAGACAGACAGACAGACAGACAGACAGACAGACAGACAGACAGACAGACAGACAGACAGACAGACAGACAGACAGACAGACAGACAGACAGACAGACAGACAGACAGACAGACAGACAGACAGACAGACAGACAGACAGACAGACAGACAGACAGACAGACAGACAGACAGACAGACAGACAGACAGACAGACAGACAGACAGACAGACAGACAGACAGACAGACAGACAGACAGACAGACAGACAGACAGACAGACAGACAGACAGACAGACAGACAGACAGACAGACAGACAGACAGACAGACAGACAGACAGACAGACAGACAGACAGACAGACAGACAGACAGACAGACAGACAGACAGACAGACAGACAGACAGACAGACAGACAGACAGACAGACAGACAGACAGACAGACAGACAGACAGACAGACAGACAGACAGACAGACAGACAGACAGACAGACAGACAGACAGACAGACAGACAGACAGACAGACAGACAGACAGACAGACAGACAGACAGACAGACAGACAGACAGACAGACAGACAGACAGACAGACAGACAGACAGACAGACAGACAGACAGACAGACAGACAGACAGACAGACAGACAGACAGACAGACAGACAGACAGACAGACAGACAGACAGACAGACAGACAGACAGACAGACAGACAGACAGACAGACAGACAGACAGACAGACAGACAGACAGACCGACAGACCGACAGACCGACAGACAGACAGACAGACAGACAGACAGACAGACAGACAGACAGACAGACAGACAGACAGACAGACAGACAGACAGACAGACAGACAGACAGACAGACAGACAGACAGACAGACAGACAGACAGACAGACAGACAGACAGACAGACAGACAGACAGACAGACAGACAGACAGACAGACAGACAGACAGACAGACAGACAGACAGACAGACAGACAGACAGACAGACAGACAGACAGACAGACAGACAGACAGACAGACAGACAGACAGACAGACAGACAGACAGACAGACAGACAGACAGACAGACAGACAGACAGACAGACAGACAGACAGACAGACAGACAGACAGACAGACAGACAGACAGACAGACAGACAGACAGACAGACAGACAGACAGACAGACAGACAGACAGACAGACAGACAGACAGACAGACAGACAGACAGACAGACAGACAGACAGACAGACAGACAGACAGACAGACAGACAGACAGACAGACAGACAGACAGACAGACAGACAGACAGACAGACAGACAGACAGACAGACAGACAGACAGACAGACAGACAGACAGACAGACAGACAGACAGACAGACAGACAGACAGACAGACAGACAGACAGACAGACAGACAGACAGACAGACAGACAGACAGACAGACAGACAGACAGACAGACAGACAGACAGACAGACAGACAGACAGACAGACAGACAGACAGACAGACAGACAGACAGACAGACAGACAGACAGACAGACAGACAGACAGACAGACAGACAGACAGACAGACAGACAGACAGACAGACAGACAGACAGACAGACAGACAGACAGACAGACAGACAGACAGACAGACAGACAGACAGACAGACAGACAGACAGACAGACAGACAGACAGACAGACAGA
>OY755039.1:67915872-67925872 GCA_963576565.1 Aspidapion aeneum | reverse complement strand
CAGACAGACAGACAGACAGACAGACAGACAGACAGACAGACAGACAGACAGACAGACAGACAGACAGACAGACAGACAGACAGACAGACAGACAGACAGACAGACAGACAGACAGACAGACAGACAGACAGACAGACAGACAGACAGACAGACAGACAGACAGACAGACAGACAGACAGACAGACAGACAGACAGACAGACAGACAGACAGACAGACAGACAGACAGACAGACAGACAGACAGACAGACAGACAGACAGACAGACAGACAGACAGACAGACAGACAGACAGACAGACAGACAGACAGACAGACAGACAGACAGACAGACAGACAGACAGACAGACAGACAGACAGACAGACAGACAGACAGACAGACAGACAGACAGACAGACAGACAGACAGACAGACAGACAGACAGACAGACAGACAGACAGACAGACAGACAGACAGACAGACAGACAGACAGACAGACAGACAGACAGACAGACAGACAGACAGACAGACAGACAGACAGACAGACAGACAGACAGACAGACAGACAGACAGACAGACAGACAGACAGACAGACAGACAGACAGACAGACAGACAGACAGACAGACAGACAGACAGACAGACAGACAGACAGACAGACAGACAGACAGACAGACAGACAGACAGACAGACAGACAGACAGACAGACAGACAGACAGACAGACAGACAGACAGACAGACAGACAGACAGACAGACAGACAGACAGACAGACAGACAGACAGACAGACAGACAGACAGACAGACAGACAGACAGACAGACAGACAGACAGACAGACAGACAGACAGACAGACAGACAGACAGACAGACAGACAGACAGACAGACAGACAGACAGACAGACAGACAGACAGACAGACAGACAGACAGACAGACAGACAGACAGACAGACAGACAGACAGACAGACAGACAGACAGACAGACAGACAGACAGACAGACAGACAGACAGACAGACAGACAGACAGACAGACAGACAGACAGACAGACAGACAGACAGACAGACAGACAGACAGACAGACAGACAGACAGACAGACAGACAGACAGACAGACAGACAGACAGACAGACAGACAGACAGACAGACAGACAGACAGACAGACAGACAGACAGACAGACAGACAGACAGACAGACAGACAGACAGACAGACAGACAGACAGACAGACAGACAGACAGACAGACAGACAGACAGACAGACAGACAGACAGACAGACAGACAGACAGACAGACAGACAGACAGACAGACAGACAGACAGACAGACAGACAGACAGACAGACAGACAGACAGACAGACAGACAGACAGACAGACAGACAGACAGACAGACAGACAGACAGACAGACAGACAGACAGACAGACAGACAGACAGACAGACAGACAGACAGACAGACAGACAGACAGACAGACAGACAGACAGACAGACAGACAGACAGACAGACAGACAGACAGACAGACAGACAGACAGACAGACAGACAGACAGACAGACAGACAGACAGACAGACAGACAGACAGACAGACAGACAGACAGACAGACAGACAGACAGACAGACAGACAGACAGACAGACAGACAGACAGACAGACAGACAGACAGACAGACAGACAGACAGACAGACAGACAGACAGACAGACAGACAGACAGACAGACAGACAGACAGACAGACAGACAGACAGACAGACAGACAGACAGACAGACAGACAGACAGACAGACAGACAGACAGACAGACAGACAGACAGACAGACAGACAGACAGACAGACAGACAGACAGACAGACAGACAGACAGACAGACAGACAGACAGACAGACAGACAGACAGACAGACAGACAGACAGACAGACAGACAGACAGACAGACAGACAGACAGACAGACAGACAGACAGACAGACAGACAGACAGACAGACAGACAGACAGACAGACAGACAGACAGACAGACAGACAGACAGACAGACAGACAGACAGACAGACAGACAGACAGACAGACAGACAGACAGACAGACAGACAGACAGACAGACAGACAGACAGACAGACAGACAGACAGACAGACAGACAGACAGACAGACAGACAGACAGACAGACAGACAGACAGACAGACAGACAGACAGACAGACAGACAGACAGACAGACAGACAGACAGACAGACAGACAGACAGACAGACAGACAGACAGACAGACAGACAGACAGACAGACAGACAGACAGACAGACAGACAGACAGACAGACAGACAGACAGACAGACAGACAGACAGACAGACAGACAGACAGACAGACAGACAGACAGACAGACAGACAGACAGACAGACAGACAGACAGACAGACAGACAGACAGACAGACAGACAGACAGACAGACAGACAGACAGACAGACAGACAGACAGACAGACAGACAGACAGACAGACAGACAGACAGACAGACAGACAGACAGACAGACAGACAGACAGACAGACAGACAGACAGACAGACAGACAGACAGACAGACAGACAGACAGACAGACAGACAGACAGACAGACAGACAGACAGACAGACAGACAGACAGACAGACAGACAGACAGACAGACAGACAGACAGACAGACAGACAGACAGACAGACAGACAGACAGACAGACAGACAGACAGACAGACAGACAGACAGACAGACAGACAGACAGACAGACAGACAGACAGACAGACAGACAGACAGACAGACAGACAGACAGACAGACAGACAGACAGACAGACAGACAGACAGACAGACAGACAGACAGACAGACAGACAGACAGACAGACAGACAGACAGACAGACAGACAGACAGACAGACAGACAGACAGACAGACAGACAGACAGACAGACAGACAGACAGACAGACAGACAGACAGACAGACAGACAGACAGACAGACAGACAGACAGACAGACAGACAGACAGACAGACAGACAGACAGACAGACAGACAGACAGACAGACAGACAGACAGACAGACAGACAGACAGACAGACAGACAGACAGACAGACAGACAGACAGACAGACAGACAGACAGACAGACAGACAGACAGACAGACAGACAGACAGACAGACAGACAGACAGACAGACAGACAGACAGACAGACAGACAGACAGACAGACAGACAGACAGACAGACAGACAGACAGACAGACAGACAGACAGACAGACAGACAGACAGACAGACAGACAGACAGACAGACAGACAGACAGACAGACAGACAGACAGACAGACAGACAGACAGACAGACAGACAGACAGACAGACAGACAGACAGACAGACAGACAGACAGACAGACAGACAGACAGACAGACAGACAGACAGACAGACAGACAGACAGACAGACAGACAGACAGACAGACAGACAGACAGACAGACAGACAGACAGACAGACAGACAGACAGACAGACAGACAGACAGACAGACAGACAGACAGACAGACAGACAGACAGACAGACAGACAGACAGACAGACAGACAGACAGACAGACAGACAGACAGACAGACAGACAGACAGACAGACAGACAGACAGACAGACAGACAGACAGACAGACAGACAGACAGACAGACAGACAGACAGACAGACAGACAGACAGACAGACAGACAGACAGACAGACAGACAGACAGACAGACAGACAGACAGACAGACAGACAGACAGACAGACAGACAGACAGACAGACAGACAGACAGACAGACAGACAGACAGACAGACAGACAGACAGACAGACAGACAGACAGACAGACAGACAGACAGACAGACAGACAGACAGACAGACAGACAGACAGACAGACAGACAGACAGACAGACAGACAGACAGACAGACAGACAGACAGACAGACAGACAGACAGACAGACAGACAGACAGACAGACAGACAGACAGACAGACAGACAGACAGACAGACAGACAGACAGACAGACAGACAGACAGACAGACAGACAGACAGACAGACAGACAGACAGACAGACAGACAGACAGACAGACAGACAGACAGACAGACAGACAGACAGACAGACAGACAGACAGACAGACAGACAGACAGACAGACAGACAGACAGACAGACAGACAGACAGACAGACAGACAGACAGACAGACAGACAGACAGACAGACAGACAGACAGACAGACAGACAGACAGACAGACAGACAGACAGACAGACAGACAGACAGACAGACAGACAGACAGACAGACAGACAGACAGACAGACAGACAGACAGACAGACAGACAGACAGACAGACAGACAGACAGACAGACAGACAGACAGACAGACAGACAGACAGACAGACAGACAGACAGACAGACAGACAGACAGACAGACAGACAGACAGACAGACAGACAGACAGACAGACAGACAGACAGACAGACAGACAGACAGACAGACAGACAGACAGACAGACAGACAGACAGACAGACAGACAGACAGACAGACAGACAGACAGACAGACAGACAGACAGACAGACAGACAGACAGACAGACAGACAGACAGACAGACAGACAGACAGACAGACAGACAGACAGACAGACAGACAGACAGACAGACAGACAGACAGACAGACAGACAGACAGACAGACAGACAGACAGACAGACAGACAGACAGACAGACAGACAGACAGACAGACAGACAGACAGACAGACAGACAGACAGACAGACAGACAGACAGACAGACAGACAGACAGACAGACAGACAGACAGACAGACAGACAGACAGACAGACAGACAGACAGACAGACAGACAGACAGACAGACAGACAGACAGACAGACAGACAGACAGACAGACAGACAGACAGACAGACAGACAGACAGACAGACAGACAGACAGACAGACAGACAGACAGACAGACAGACAGACAGACAGACAGACAGACAGACAGACAGACAGACAGACAGACAGACAGACAGACAGACAGACAGACAGACAGACAGACAGACAGACAGACAGACAGACAGACAGACAGACAGACAGACAGACAGACAGACAGACAGACAGACAGACAGACAGACAGACAGACAGACAGACAGACAGACAGACAGACAGACAGACAGACAGACAGACAGACAGACAGACAGACAGACAGACAGACAGACAGACAGACAGACAGACAGACAGACAGACAGACAGACAGACAGACAGACAGACAGACAGACAGACAGACAGACAGACAGACAGACAGACAGACAGACAGACAGACAGACAGACAGACAGACAGACAGACAGACAGACAGACAGACAGACAGACAGACAGACAGACAGACAGACAGACAGACAGACAGACAGACAGACAGACAGACAGACAGACAGACAGACAGACAGACAGACAGACAGACAGACAGACAGACAGACAGACAGACAGACAGACAGACAGACAGACAGACAGACAGACAGACAGACAGACAGACAGACAGACAGACAGACAGACAGACAGACAGACAGACAGACAGACAGACAGACAGACAGACAGACAGACAGACAGACAGACAGACAGACAGACAGACAGACAGACAGACAGACAGACAGACAGACAGACAGACAGACAGACAGACAGACAGACAGACAGACAGACAGACAGACAGACAGACAGACAGACAGACAGACAGACAGACAGACAGACAGACAGACAGACAGACAGACAGACAGACAGACAGACAGACAGACAGACAGACAGACAGACAGACAGACAGACAGACAGACAGACAGACAGACAGACAGACAGACAGACAGACAGACAGACAGACAGACAGACAGACAGACAGACAGACAGACAGACAGACAGACAGACAGACAGACAGACAGACAGACAGACAGACAGACAGACAGACAGACAGACAGACAGACAGACAGACAGACAGACAGACAGACAGACAGACAGACAGACAGACAGACAGACAGACAGACAGACAGACAGACAGACAGACAGACAGACAGACAGACAGACAGACAGACAGACAGACAGACAGACAGACAGACAGACAGACAGACAGACAGACAGACAGACAGACAGACAGACAGACAGACAGACAGACAGACAGACAGACAGACAGACAGACAGACAGACAGACAGACAGACAGACAGACAGACAGACAGACAGACAGACAGACAGACAGACAGACAGACAGACAGACAGACAGACAGACAGACAGACAGACAGACAGACAGACAGACAGACAGACAGACAGACAGACAGACAGACAGACAGACAGACAGACAGACAGACAGACAGACAGACAGACAGACAGACAGACAGACAGACAGACAGACAGACAGACAGACAGACAGACAGACAGACAGACAGACAGACAGACAGACAGACAGACAGACAGACAGACAGACAGACAGACAGACAGACAGACAGACAGACAGACAGACAGACAGACAGACAGACAGACAGACAGACAGACAGACAGACAGACAGACAGACAGACAGACAGACAGACAGACAGACAGACAGACAGACAGACAGACAGACAGACAGACAGACAGACAGACAGACAGACAGACAGACAGACAGACAGACAGACAGACAGACAGACAGACAGACAGACAGACAGACAGACAGACAGACAGACAGACAGACAGACAGACAGACAGACAGACAGACAGACAGACAGACAGACAGACAGACAGACAGACAGACAGACAGACAGACAGACAGACAGACAGACAGACAGACAGACAGACAGACAGACAGACAGACAGACAGACAGACAGACAGACAGACAGACAGACAGACAGACAGACAGACAGACAGACAGACAGACAGACAGACAGACAGACAGACAGACAGACAGACAGACAGACAGACAGACAGACAGACAGACAGACAGACAGACAGACAGACAGACAGACAGACAGACAGACAGACAGACAGACAGACAGACAGACAGACAGACAGACAGACAGACAGACAGACAGACAGACAGACAGACAGACAGACAGACAGACAGACAGACAGACAGACAGACAGACAGACAGACAGACAGACAGACAGACAGACAGACAGACAGACAGACAGACAGACAGACAGACAGACAGACAGACAGACAGACAGACAGACAGACAGACAGACAGACAGACAGACAGACAGACAGACAGACAGACAGACAGACAGACAGACAGACAGACAGACAGACAGACAGACAGACAGACAGACAGACAGACAGACAGACAGACAGACAGACAGACAGACAGACAGACAGACAGACAGACAGACAGACAGACAGACAGACAGACAGACAGACAGACAGACAGACAGACAGACAGACAGACAGACAGACAGACAGACAGACAGACAGACAGACAGACAGACAGACAGACAGACAGACAGACAGACAGACAGACAGACAGACAGACAGACAGACAGACAGACAGACAGACAGACAGACAGACAGACAGACAGACAGACAGACAGACAGACAGACAGACAGACAGACAGACAGACAGACAGACAGACAGACAGACAGACAGACAGACAGACAGACAGACAGACAGACAGACAGACAGACAGACAGACAGACAGACAGACAGACAGACAGACAGACAGACAGACAGACAGACAGACAGACAGACAGACAGACAGACAGACAGACAGACAGACAGACAGACAGACAGACAGACAGACAGACAGACAGACAGACAGACAGACAGACAGACAGACAGACAGACAGACAGACAGACAGACAGACAGACAGACAGACAGACAGACAGACAGACAGACAGACAGACAGACAGACAGACAGACAGACAGACAGACAGACAGACAGACAGACAGACAGACAGACAGACAGACAGACAGACAGACAGACAGACAGACAGACAGACAGACAGACAGACAGACAGACAGACAGACAGACAGACAGACAGACAGACAGACAGACAGACAGACAGACAGACAGACAGACAGACAGACAGACAGACAGACAGACAGACAGACAGACAGACAGACAGACAGACAGACAGACAGACAGACAGACAGACAGACAGACAGACAGACAGACAGACAGACAGACAGACAGACAGACAGACAGACAGACAGACAGACAGACAGACAGACAGACAGACAGACAGACAGACAGACAGACAGACAGACAGACAGACAGACAGACAGACAGACAGACAGACAGACAGACAGACAGACAGACAGACAGACAGACAGACAGACAGACAGACAGACAGACAGACAGACAGACAGACAGACAGACAGACAGACAGACAGACAGACAGACAGACAGACAGACAGACAGACAGACAGACAGACAGACAGACAGACAGACAGACAGACAGACAGACAGACAGACAGACAGACAGACAGACAGACAGACAGACAGACAGACAGACAGACAGACAGACAGACAGACAGACAGACAGACAGACAGACAGACAGACAGACAGACAGACAGACAGACAGACAGACAGACAGACAGACAGACAGACAGACAGACAGACAGACAGACAGACAGACAGACAGACAGACAGACAGACAGACAGACAGACAGACAGACAGACAGACAGACAGACAGACAGACAGACAGACAGACAGACAGACAGACAGACAGACAGACAGACAGACAGACAGACAGACAGACAGACAGACAGACAGACAGACAGACAGACAGACAGACAGACAGACAGACAGACAGACAGACAGACAGACAGACAGACAGACAGACAGACAGACAGACAGACAGACAGACAGACAGACAGACAGACAGACAGACAGACAGACAGACAGACAGACAGACAGACAGACAGACAGACAGACAGACAGACAGACAGACAGACAGACAGACAGACAGACAGACAGACAGACAGACAGACAGACAGACAGACAGACAGACAGACAGACAGACAGACAGACAGACAGACAGACAGACAGACAGACAGACAGACAGACAGACAGACAGACAGACAGACAGACAGACAGACAGACAGACAGACAGACAGACAGACAGACAGACAGACAGACAGACAGACAGACAGACAGACAGACAGACAGACAGACAGACAGACAGACAGACAGACAGACAGACAGACAGACAGACAGACAGACAGACAGACAGACAGACAGACAGACAGACAGACAGACAGACAGACAGACAGACAGACAGACAGCCAGACAGACAGACAGACAGACAGCCAGACAGACAGACAGCCAGACAGCCAGACAGACAGACAGCAGACAGACAGACAGACAGACAGCCAGACAGCCAGACAGACAGACAGCCAGACAGCCAGACAGACAGACAGACAGACAGCCAGACAGACAGACAGACAGACAGGCAGACAGCAGACAGACAGACAGACAGACAGACAGACAGACAGACAGACAGACAGACAGACAGACAGACAGACAGACAGACAGACAGACAGACAGACAGACAGACAGACAGACAGACAGACAGACAGACAGACAGACAGACAGACAGACAGACAGACAGACAGACAGACAGACAGACAGACAGACAGACAGACAGACAGACAGACAGACAGACAGACAGACAGACAGACAGACAGACAGACAGACAGACAGACAGACAGACAGACAGACAGACAGACAGACAGACAGACAGACAGACAGACAGACAGACAGACAGACAGACAGACAGACAGACAGACAGACAGACAGACAGACAGACAGACAGACAGACAGACAGACAGACAGACAGACAGACAGACAGACAGACAGACAGACAGACAGACAGACAGACAGACAGACAGACAGACAGACAGACAGACAGACAGACAGACAGACAGACAGACAGACAGACAGACAGACAGACAGACAGACAGACAGACAGACAGACAGACAGACAGACAGACAGACAGACAGACAGACAGACAGACAGACAGACAGACAGACAGACAGACAGACAGACAGACAGACAGACAGACAGACAGACAGACAGACAGACAGACAGACAGACAGACAGACAGACAGACAGACAGACAGACAGACAGACAGACAGACAGACAGACAGACAGACAGACA